>RJWK010007133.1:0-13139 GCA_004363435.1 Platanista minor
GGGGGAGGGGAGGGGGCGGCCCGGTCTGCAAGTGCGCGCCAGGCTGGAGCATGAGCCGGATTTGACCGCGAGGCGGAGGCAAGAGCCACCGCCCCCTCTTCTCCCTGGAGTGAGGCGGCGCGGCGGCTGGTGAGGCATGGGGGGCGCCCGCCCAGTCTGAGCCTCGCCGCAGGCGCTTCCAGCTCTCGCTGAGTTCCCCGCGGGCCTCCAGGGCACACCCTCGGCCCCGGCAGTCTTTGCCCGGCGGGCGCACCGGAGCGGGCGAGGAGGGCGCGCAAGGCGAGGAGGGGCGTCCACCCGGGCGGGTGGGGCGCAGGGAGTACCTGAGGTCACCGGCTCGGCGCCAGAGGCAGGGGCGGCAGAACTGCGGAGTCCATCCGACCCTTACCCTCAGCCCGGGAAGTAACCGTAAGTCTCAGCTAAGCCGTACCGGTCTTTTTGAGGCTGTCTCGACCTATTTTAGGCTCCGAGTTCAGCGCTACCGAGTTCACGCCCTCCCGGGACTCCTGCAAATGTGCCTCCCTTCATGTGTGGAGGGTTGTGTGTCCCCATCCCTGAACAGGCAACATCCTCTGACCCATTGGGACCTCTTCTCCCAGCGAATTTGCATGCCTCTGTGTTTCGGTATCACGTCCCATCCTCACCATCTGGATGCATCTCCTTGTCCCTCTGTCCTCAAAGGATCTGTGTCCTCCCTTTTTTTCTGTTTGTACCCCGGACCTCACAGCTTCCCCCGCCAATTCTTTGAGACGTGGAAAGCCACGGGTTCGGCTGTTCTCGAGAGCTCGAGAGTCTTGAGCGGGTGGATGGATGAAAGTGAAGGGCTATGATGGGTGGGGATAGGGGCACATAGCTCTAGGGAACCTTTATTTTTGCATCTTCTGCCATCACAAAAGAATGGGCCTTTACCCTGGACCTTCATTCCTCTCCCTTCCTGTGTATAAGCTGTTTTCTGTACGTTGTTGTTTGAGTCGCAGGAAACTGGAATTAGAGCTGTAAATTAAGATCTCCCGAGGAGGTTTTGAGGATGTCTCACAAGGTCTATTCACACGAAGTGGCATATTGAACAACCTTGTATTGAAATGAAGACCCATTCCAGGGGAGATTTACTAGTAGGTCTGAGAAATCAGTGTGAAAACAAAAGTCTGATGTTTCAAATGTGTTTTGAATACCTTTAGATAACTTTTTAGTGTGTTGAATTTACATTTAATTCTTAAAGTGTGTGTGTGTATGATGTGAAAATCTTTGTTTTGGAAGTTTTTGCTTTGTTAGTGGTTAAAAAAAACTAACGTGATTTTTGATCATGTCAGATAATATTTGTCAAGATATTATCTTAAATCCTTAGTTCCATAGAGACCTTTTTTTAAAAATTGATTTGGCTCAACCATCTACAGATGTTACACACCTTTGTGCCTGTCACTTTCCTGCTTCTTAGTTAAAAAAAAAAAAAAAAAATTAACCGTGAATATCTTCAATGTGTATTTCCAGATTTTCAACTAGGCATTTTTTCTCGTTAAAATTTGGTTTTCTTTTTAAACTACCACAGCAGAACTTTCCAGAAATTAGACTAAAAAGTAACTGTAATGCTGTCAGTGACTGGACAATAGTTCTTAGTTGACTTCATGCATTTTGTACTTTTCCAGGTACTCTAGGAAGCAAATGATAATTTAAGAATGATTTTCCTCTCTGAACTACAGGTTCTTTGTTATTGTTCTGTAAATTACTCTGTAGTTTAGACTGGTAGCTTTGGTTATTTTTTTCAGAAAACGTCATTTTGTTCAGAAAGGTAAATGTGTTTAATAATGATTTTTTGTTTCCAAAACCTCCTTCTAGCAGTTGATTTAAGGTTATTTGATTTGTAACTGCACACTGTTCACAAATTTTAGTTTGAACTAGGCTTAAAAGATGTATCTCCAGCTGTCTCTCTGGAATTGTACTTTACCGGCTTGTGTCAGAAGCCAAGCACTGCACAGAGTTGAATGTATTATTAAGGGTGTGGTTTTTGCTTTTCGTAAAATTGATCAGTTTGCAAATAAGAAGAGTGGGTGCTGTAGTGAGGTGATGGGCAATAACTTGAAAAGGTCCTTTTTAGAAACAGTAAATTGACCCCTATTATTCTTGGACGTAGGGTGGAAAAGATAGGACTGTATTTTCACATTATGCTTTTTCTCTTGCCCATTGCACTGGGAATTTTGAGTTTTCAGTATGAAAGTGTTCTGAAACCATGCAGACCGTGCCGTAAGTGTGGGCTCTATCAGGTGGCTGCTGAGACATGGAAGGGAAGTTTTGTTTGCTACTCTTTTATACTCCTATAGCACTGCCCACTTTTGAGAGAGTTGGTTTTCTTTCTTTCCTTTTCCTTTTCTGGGGTGCACTTGAACTTGTGAAAGTGAAATATGTGTATTTGCAACTTACTTATAGGTAAAAGCTCAAGCTAATTTTCATGTATAAATAGATGGAAGAAAAAGTTAGGAAAGATTCCTCAGTGTTTTGGGTACTTCTTACCTCTTTGGGTATGAACATTTATTTAGATGAAATTTAAAAATCCTTCTCTCTAATATTGAACTTTATATATGACACATTTGCCAAAACAGATTTGAGAGTGACTCAGTCATTATTAAAAAGACCAGTCTGAGAGGATTTTTCTGTGCATGGTTCTAAAAATGCTTAGGTATTTTGTTTTCTTTCTCAAAGTGTGATTTGCTTAGGGAATAGTAATTTGGTGACTCCTTACATTTATTTTTCAGACAACCTCAGATTACCTCTTTTTTTTTTTCTTTTCCAGATAACTTACTTTCATACTCACTTCATTTCAGTAAACCTTTATTGAATGCCTACTCTGTGTACCAGGCACTATGTTAGATTCTGGAACTACAAGGATAAATAAGTTAAGATTCCTTTCCTCCCTGAATTTGCCAGTCTAGATATTTGACTGTGATTTTATCCATATGCCTTTACAGACATCTCTAATAGGTTTTCAAGTTACTTGACCATATTTCAGAGTTGTTTCACATCCTTTCTATAAGAATTAACACAGTAAAGGCCATTTATTGAGCACTTAATTCACACCAGCTACCCTGCATTTAGTTATTACATTATCTCATTTAATTCTTAGAAGTGTCCTAAGAAGTATTTTATCTCCATTTAAAAACCACACTGGAGGGCTTCCCTGCTGGCACAGTGGTTAAGAACCTGCCTACCAATGCAGGGGACACGAATTCGAGCCCTGGTCCGGGAAGATCCCACATGCCGCGGAGCAACTAAGCCCGTGCACCACAGCTACTGAAGCCTGCACACCCTAGAGCCTGTGCTCTGCAACAAGAGAAGCCATGGCAGTGAGAAGCCTGCGCACCACAAGGAAGAGTAGCCCCTGTGCTTGCCACACTAGAGAAAGCCTGCGTACAGCAACGAATACTCAACTCAGCCATAAATAAATAAATAGATAGATAAATAAATAAATAAATAAATAAATAACCAACCAACCAACCCACACAGGGCTTTCCTGGTGGGGCAGTGATTGAGACTCCTCCTGCCAATGCAGGGAACACGGGTTTGATCCCTGGTCTAGGAAGATCCTACATGCCGTGGAGCATTAAGCCCCATGGGCTACAACTTACTGAGCCTTGCTCTAGAGGCCGCGAGCCACAACTACTGAGTCCGCGTGCTGCAGCTACTGAAGCTGGCATGCATAGAGCCAGTGCTTCGCAACAAGAGAAGCCACGGCAACGAGAAGCCCGCACACCGCAATGAAGAGTAGCCCCCGCTCACCGCAACTAGAGAAATCCCACGCAGCAACGAAGACCCAACACAGCCAAAAATAAATAAATAAAATAAATAAGTTTATTTTTTAAAAAGTCTTTCATGTCTCTTGTCCCTCAGAGGGCCTGAAATAAAATCTAATTCATGACCCCCAACTAGACTTTAAAAAAAAACAAAACCCCATACAGATTCTGGTTTATAGTAATGATGACTGTTGTTTTACTTTTTATATACTAGAAAAGATTTGACGTTAAGATTTCTCATTAAGGGGAAGAGCTTGTAATATAGTTTTAACAGTTTTTAATTTTTTTCCTGTAGGTGATTTAAAAAATTTTTTTAAATTAAAGTATAGTTGATTTACAGTGTTGTGTTAATATCTGCTGTACAGCAATGTGATTCAGTTATACATATATATACGTTCTTTTTTTAAATATTCTTTTCCATTATGGTTTATCATATGATATTGAATATAGCTCTCTGTGCTATACAGTAGGACCTTGCTGTTTATTTGTTCTCTATATAAAAGATTATATCTGCTAACCCCAACCTCCCTCTCCATACCTCCCCCAATTCCCTGCCCCTTGGCAACCACCAGTCTGTTCTCTATGTCCGAGATTTTGTTTCTGTTTCATAGATAGGTTCATTTGTGTCATATTTCATTGGGTTGGCCAAAAGCTTGATTCGGGTTTTTCTGTAAGATCTTATGGGAAAAAAACAAATGAACTTTTTGGCCAACCCAATAGGTTCCACACATAAGTGATATATGGTATTTGTCTTTCTCTTTCTGATATACTTCACTTAGTATGATAATCTCTAGTTGCATCCGTGTTGCTGCAAATGGCATTATTTTGTTAGTTTTTATGGCTCGGTAGTATTCCATTGTATATATGTACCACATCGTCTTTATCCATTCATCTGTCAATGGACATTTAGGTTGTTTCAATGTCTTGACTATTGTAAATAGTGCTCCTATGAACATAGGGGTGCATGTATCTTTTTGAATTATAGATTTGTCTGGATATATACCTGGGAGTGGGATTGCTAGATCGTATGGTAATTCTATTTTTAGTTTTCTGAGGATCTTCCATACTGTTTTCCACAGTGGTTGCAACAACTTACATTGCCACCAACAGTGTAGGAGGGTTCCGTTTTCTGCACACCCTCTCCAGCATTTGTTACTTGTAGACTTTTTAATGATGGCCATTCTGACTGGTGTGAGATAGTAACTCATTGTAGTTTTGATTTGCATTTCTCTAATAATTAGCAATGTTGAGCATCTTTTCATGTGCCTATTGGCCATCTGTATTTCTTCTTTGGAGAAATGTCCATTTAGGTCTTCTGCCCATTTTTGGATTGGGTTGTTAGTCTTTTTGTTGTTAACTTATATGAGCTGTTTGTATTTTTTGGAAATTAAGCCGTTGTCGGTCGCATCATTTTGCAGATATTTTCTCCCATTCTGTAGGTTGTCTTTTTCTTTTTTTTATGGTTTCCTTTGCTGTGCAAAAGCTTGTAAATTTGATTAGGTCCCATTTGTTTATTTTTGTTTTTATTTCTATTGCCTTAGGAGACTGACCTAAGAAGACATTGGTATGATTTATGTATGTCAGAGAATGTTTTGCCTATGTTCTCTTCTAGGAGTTTTATGGTGTCATGTCTTATGTTTAAGTCTTTAAGCCATTTTGAGTTTACTTTTGTGTATGGTGAGAGGGTGTGTTCTAATTTTATTGATTTGCATGCAGCAGTCCAACTTTCCCAGCACCACTTGCTGAAGAGACTGTCTTTTTGCAATTGTATATTCTTGCCTCCTTTGTCAAAGATTAATTGACTGTAGGTGTGTGGGTTTATTTCTGGGCTCTCTGTTCTGTTCCATTGATCCATATGTCTGTTTTTGTGCCAATACCATGCTGTTTTGATTACTGTAGCTTTGTAGTACTGTTGGAAGTCTGGGAGAGTTACGCCTCTTGCTTTGTTCTTTTTCTTCAGGATTGCTTTGGCAATTCTGGACCTTTTATGGTTCCATAGGAATTTTAGGATTATTTGTTCTAGTTCTGTGAAAAATGTCATGGATAATTTAAGAAGGATCACATTAAACCTGTAAATTGCTTTGGGTAGTATGGCCATTTTAACAATATTAATTCTTCCAACCCAAGAGCATGGGAGATCTTTCTATTTCTTTGAATCATCTTCAATTTCCATTATTAATGTTTTATAGTTCTTAGTGTATAAGTCTTTCATCTCCTTGGTCAGGTCAGGTTAATAATGCTTTGAGTAGAAAGATTCTAATTTCATAAGGTATTAGTATCTTTTATTTACTAGAGCAGATGAATTGTATAGTATCAAAATGTAATTTTCAGCTGTTGTTTAAACCTTTGAAAAGACAGTTCTGAAGTTCATTATGGTTAACTGTAACACAGATTTTCAAGCATGCATAACTTTTTTTTCTTCTAGTTCATTAGTGGGACCAAAAGCCTAGAAAATGTACTAAAAAATGTTTGTATTCTCCAGGAAGGAGAGAGTATTGAGCTACATGAAACCTATTCAGCTTTTAAACATTCTCAGTTCAGTTCTGACAATTCTTTGATGCTTTGGAGAGTTTTGGTTTCTGCAATGAAAATGTATTCCTTCATATTTAAAAATGACCTTACTCATCTATTAGTAGGATATATGCTTTATCAGCGATTTGATATGGTTCAGTCTAATTATTTTTCAGACCCTCTCACATTTTTTAAAGGATGATCATCCACTGTCAGCTTTTTTCACCAAGTTTCATTTGTATTCTGTTCTGTTTGATTGGTTTTAACCAAAAACTGTCAACAGTTAGCCATTCTTTAGACTAAGGCCTTTTGCTTCTGGTTATACATTCTTGTTTTTAGGACTGTAGAGCATATAATTATTCCTCCTCCAAGTTCCTAAGAAAGGTAATCCTTGATATTTTTCGATTCTCAGTCTGACATATATATTTTAGCTTAACATATACAGTTTTTCCCTTTCAGTGTAACAGAATTCTTGGTACTTAGATTACTGTGTTTTGTTTTTTTAACATCTTTATTGGAGTATAGTTGCTTTACAATGTTGTGTTAGTTTCTGCTGTATAACAAAGTGAATCCGCTATACGTATACATATATCCCCATATCTCCTCCCTCTTGTGTCTCCCTCCCACCCTCCCTATCCCACCCCTCTAGGTGGTCACAAAGCACTGAGCTGATCTCCCTGTGCTATGCAGCTCCTTCCCACTAGCTATTTTACATTCGGTAGGATCACTGTATTTTCTGATTGGAATAATATTGGGGATAGAATTCCTATTCAAGACATAACTGAGAAAAATCATAAACGCATTAGGTACTGGAACCACAGAGATGAATAAGTCAGAATTCCTTTTCTCACTGAACTGTAAAATGCCTATTTAAAATCCATGAAGAGATAGGAAAGTTCACTTAAAAACATTGAGATGCCTTTATGCCAAATAAGCATAAAACATTGTCCTCCTATTCATGTATCCCCTCAGGGTATTGTAGTAAAGGAATGTTATGTAAATAAACATATTAAGCCAAGGTTTTCATTCTATCTCCTAGCCTCAGACAGTAGCTGCTTATCATTTGCTGTGACACCAGATGTTCTGTATCACATATTAATAATCAAATTTTAAAAAACTACTTTGAAATAATTTAAAACTTAACAGAAAAGATACCAAAACAGTACAAAGAACTCCTTTATCTTCTTCATTCAGGTTCCACCATTGTTAATATTTTACTGCATGTCTTCCATTGCCTGTCCTCTCTCTTTCTGTCTTCATTTACATGTTACATACATGTTTGTATATGTGTGTATAAATACATATGTACCTACCCATTATTATAGTCTTTTTCAGAACCCTTTGGAGCAAGCTGTAAACATGGTGTTCCATCACCCATAAATACTACAGTGTCTGTTTCTCAAAAACAAGGCACTCTCTTATATAACCCCCAAGTCGGAAGATAAGCATTGGTACAACACTACTCTCTAGTCCAAGGAACCTATTCATATTTCTTCGACTATCCCAACAATATTTCTTTCGTTTTTGATCTAGGATCCTATCCAGGAATACATGTTGTATTTAGTTGTCATGCCTTTTCAGACTTCTACAGCCTCATTTTCCCCCATCTTTCGTGTCCTTGACAGTTTTAGGTAGTACATTCTGTAAGATCACCCTGAACCTAGGTCCATGTGATATTTCCTCATGACTCCAATCAAGTCTTGCATTTCTAGCAGGAATACCACAGAAGTGGGGCTGTGCCTGTTTTGGTGCATTGCATCCACAGGCATACAGTGTCAAATCATGCTGCTACCGGTGATTAACACCTTGATCATATTGGTGTCTTTTGTATTTGATCAAAATTTGTGGAGAGGTATTCCAAAATTATGCATCTTGATTCTCATCAAACCTCTACTCACTAGCCTCAGTGCAGGTATCAGTGATGACTCCCACCTGAATTAACTACTTTTATAATTATATTTCTCTATTTTTTATTCCTTCTACATGTATTAGTTGGTATTTTATTGTAAGGTAGAACTTTTCTTTCTCCCCTGTTTATTAAATCAGTAAGGACTTGTGGATTTTGATTTTAGTGTGTTGTGATTTGTTACTATCATTATTTATTTTGCTGTTTAAGTTGTCCCTGATTTAGCCAGTGGGAGCCCCTTCAAGCTGGCTCCTGTGCCTATTTAACATGCTCCCATCTCATTCATTGTGCACTTCTGGCAGAACGTGCTGTTCCTGGTTCATCTTGTACTTTGCCTGGTCTAGCCCTGGAATCAGCCATTTCTTCAAGGAGCACTGTTTGGTTTTTGTTATTGTTATTTGTTTTTGTAAAATATGGTGTTTAAAAACAAAGATTTAAGGGCTTAGTTTCTCATTGCTACTGGGGTGTCATTGCTTATAGGGACTAGGAAATCTATGAGTATGTAAGTATGGTTTGTATATACATACATATATGTATAATGTACTAATATACATCCATAATTATTTCTATATCTATGTGCATGTTATAAAACCAGAAGTTGGTTCCTATACTTCCAATTCCAATCCAATATTCTCGTCTTTGCCCTTTCCATGTTTATAGTGCCTTCTCTGGTGATAAGAAACTTATCTTCACATTAGTCTCATTATAGTTATCACTTGTCCAATTGTTTTGTTACCATTCTCCCTGCCATGTAGACCATCATCTCCCTTTATCTTTCCATACCACACCCTGCCTCGTTGATTGCTGGGCCTGTTGGCCTGTGCCTCTTGGTGGATCCATAAGCCCTCACTGGGCCCACAGCTCTGGGCAACTCCCTGTCTGCACACAACACCCTGTTAACCTCACCTCTGGGCCACACCTGTGTTGGCCTTCCTGACATGCTGTCAGTGCCCTGCATCCTTAGCCAGCATGCTGACTACTTTACATAGCTCAGTATTTCATTAGTTAATTTTTAAGCATATTTCCAGGATTTACAAACATACATATATGTGATGACATATATACAACTATATAGTATTACTATAATAAAACTATAGATTTACAAATATACATGTATATAATGAAATATACAGCTGTATAATACACACACACTACCTACCTGTGGTAGAATGATTAACGACTGTAAAGTTCTTCCATCCTGGTATTCATTCCCCTTTGCCATGGGGCTTTGCTGCTTCTCCCATCTGTTTCTCCATCTCTTGAGTCTTGTCTAGACTTGTGATTTGCTTCGGCCAATGAATATGGTGGATGTGATGTGTGAGTCTGGAGCTTAGTCCTTAAGAAGACTTCAAAGAATGCTTTCCTGTAGCTGCCAGGTAAGGAAGCTGATCTAGCTTATAGGAGGGTGAGCGAACCAAGACACCCCAGTCAGCATCAACCAGCAGACATGAAAGTGGACTATTTTGGACCTACTAACCCAGCTGACTGTTTAGCTGAATGCACCTGCAGAGGAACCATAGGTGAAAACAACAAAGAAATGGCCCAGCCAACCTACAGAATTGTGAGAAATGGCATTGTTTTGAGGCACTAAGTTTGAGGTGGTTTGTGTGTAGCAATAGATATATGAAACCATATCTGTTTTCATTTTGAACATCTGTGTTGTCTCTAGTCTTCTATTATGAACAATATTGCAATGAATATATTGTACATAATATATAATGTTTTAATTTTAATACATAACGCCAGGGCTTCCCTGGTGGCGCCGTGGTTGAGAGTCTGACTGCCGATGCAGGGGACACAGGTTCGTGCCCCAGTCTGGGAAGATCCCACATGCTGCAGAGTGACTGGGCCCGTGAGCCATGGCCGCTGAGCCTGCGCGTCCGGAGCCTGTGCTCCGCAACGGGAGAGGCCGCAACAGTGAGAGGCCCGTGTACTGAAAACAAAACAAAACAAAACAAAAAAACATAATGCCAGATTATTTTCCAGAAATGTTGATATAGTTCTTTCTGCCTTCATAAGTCTGAGAGTAACTATTTCCCTCACAAACTCACTATCACTGATGTTTTCTTTGACAATAAAATCAATTTTAAAAGCATCTTATAATTCTTCATTTTCCTAACTACTTGTGAAGCTGAGCATCTTTTGATATTTTTGTTGGTCCTTTTGATATTTCAGTTCTTTGAATTGCTTATTCATAGCTTTACTCATTTTTTCCTATTGGTTATTTAATTTTTGAATTTTATTTATTTTTTTTTATACAGCAGGTTCTTATTACTCATCAATTTTGTACACATCAATGTATTCATGTCAATCCCAATCGCCCAGTTCAGCACACCACCATCCTCACCCCACCTCTGTAGCTTTCCCCCCTTGGTGTCCATACATTTGCTCTCTACATCTGTGTCTCAACTTCTGCCCTGAAAACCGGTTCATCTGTACCATTTTTCTAGGTTCCACATACATGCGTTAGTATACGATGTTTGTTTTTCTCTTTCTGACTTACTTCACTCTGTATGACAGTCTCTAAATCCATCCACGTCTCAACAAATGACTCAATTCCATTCCTTTTTATTGCTGAGTAATACTCCATTGTATATATGTACCACATCTTCTTTATCCATTCGTCTGTTGATGGGCATTTAGGTTGCTTCCATGACCTGGCTATTGTAAATAGTGCTGCAGTGAACATTCAGGTGCATGTGTCTTTTTGAATTATGGTTTTCTCTGGGTATATGCCCAGTAGTGGGATTGCTGGATCATATGGTAATTCTACTTTTAGTTTTTTAAGGAACCTCCATACTGTTCTCCATAGTGGCTGTATCATTTTACATTCCAACCAACAGTGCAAGAGGGTTCCCTTTTCTCCACACCCTCTCCAGCACTTGTCGTCTGTAGATTTTCTGATGATCCCCATTCTAACTGGTGTGAGGTGATACCTCATTATAGTTTTGACTTGCATTTCTCTAATAATTAGTGATGTTGAGCATCTTTTCATGTGTTTGTTGGCCATCTGTATGTATTCTTTGGAGAAATGTCTATTTAGGTCTTCTGCCCATTTTTGGATTTGGTTGCTTGTTTCTTTAATATTGAGCTGCATGAGCTGTTTATATATTTTGGAGATTAATCCTTTGTCCATTGATTCATTTGCAAATATTTTCTCCGATTCTGAGGGTTCTCTTTTCGTCTTGTTTATGGTTTCCTTTGCTGTGCAAAAGCTTTGAAGTTTCTTTAGGTCCCATTTGTTTACTTTTGTTTTTATTTCCATTACTCTAGGAGGTGGATCAAAAAAGATCTTGCTGTGATTTATGTCAAAGAGTGTTCGTCCTATGTTTTTCTCTAAGAGTTTTACAGTGTCTGGTCTTACATTTAGGTCTCAAATCCATTTTGAGTTTATTTTTGTGTATGGTGTTAGGGAGTGTTCTAATTTCATTCTTTTATGTGTACCTGTCTGCTTTTCCCAGCACCATTCATTGAAGAGACTGTCTTTTCTCCATTGTATATCTTTCGCTCCTTTGTCATAGATTAGTTGACCATAGGTGCGTGGGTTTATCTCTGGGCTTTCTATCTTGTTTCATTGATCTATGTTTTTGTTTTTGTGCCAGTACCATATTGTCATGATTACTGTAGCTTTGTAGTATAGTCTGAAGTCAGGGAGTCTGATTCCTCCAGCTCCATTTTTTTCCTTCAAGACTGCTTTGGCTATTCGGGGTCTTTTGTGTCTCCATAATTTTAAGATTTTTTGTTCTTGTTCCATTAAAAAATGCCGTTGGTAGTTTGACAGGGATTTCATCGAATCTGTAGATGGGGTAGTATAGTCATTTTCACAATATTGATTCTTCCAATTGAAGAGCATGGTATATCTCTCCATCTGTTTGTATCCTCTTTAGTTTCTTTCATCAGTGTCTTATAGTTTTCTGCATACAGGCCTTTTGTCTCCCTAGGTAGGTTTATTCCTAGGTATTTTATTCTTTTTGTTGCAATGGTAAATGGGAGTGTTTCCTTAATTTCTCTGTCAGATTTTTCCTCATTAGTGTATAGGAATGCAAGAGATTTCTGTGCATTAATTTTGTATCCTGCAATTTTACCAGGTTCCTTGATTAGCTCTAGTAGTTTTCTGGTGGCATCTTTAGGATTCTCTATGTATAGTATCATGTCATCTGCAAACGGTGGCAGTTTTACTTCTTCTTTTCCAATTTGTATTCCTTTTATTTCTTTTTCTTCTCTGATTGCCGTGGCTAGGACTTCCAAAACAATGTTGAATAATAGTGATGAGATTGGACATCCTTGTCTCGTTCCTGATCTTACAAGAAATGCTTTCAGTTTTTCACCATTGAGAATGATGTTTGCTGTGGGTTTGTCATATATGGCCTTAATTATGTTGTGGTAGGTTCCCTCTATGCCCACTTTCTGGAGAGTTTTTACTATAAATGGGTGTTGAATTTTGTCAAAAGCTTTTTCTGCATCTATTGAGGTGATCATACGGTTTTTATTCTTCAATTTGTTAACATGGTGTATCACAGTGATTGATTTGCGTATATTAAGAATCCTTGCATCCCTGGTATAAATCCCACTTGATTGTGGTGTATGGAACTTTTAATATGTTGTTGGATTCTGTTTGCTAGTATTTCGTTGAGGATTTTTGCATCTATACTCATCAGTGATATTGCTCTGTAAGTTTCTTTTTATGTAGTATCTTTGTCTGGTTTTGGTATCAGGGTGATTGATGGTGGTCTCATAGAATGAGTTTGGGAGTGTTCCTTCCTCTGGAATTTTTTGGAAGAGTTTGAGAAGGATGGGTGTTAGCTTTTGTCTAAATGTTTGATAGAATTCACCTGTGAAGCCATCTGGTCCTGTGGACTTTTGTTTGCTGGAAGGTTTAAAATCACAGTTTCAATTTTATTACTTGTGATTGGTCTGTTCATATCTTCTATTTCTTCCTG
>RJWK010007133.1:13239-41296 GCA_004363435.1 Platanista minor
TTTTTTTTTTTTTTTTTTTTTTTTTTTGCGGTACACGGGCTTCTCACTGCTGTGGCCTCTCCCGTTGCGGAGCACAGGCTCCAGACGCGCAGGCTCAGCAGCCATGGCTCACGGGCGTAGCCGCTCTATGGCATGTGGGATCTTCCAGGACCAGGGCACAAACCTGTGTCCCCTGCATCAGCAGGCAGACTGTCAACCACTCCGCCACCAGGGAAGCCCCTCTCCCCTTTTTCTTGATCAGTCTGGCTAATGGTTTATCAATTTTGTTTATCTTCTCAAAGAACCGGCTTTTAGTTTTATTGATCTTTGCTATTGTTTTCTTTGTCTCTATTTCATTTATTTCTGCTCTGATCTTTATGATTTCTTTCCTTCTGCTAACTTTGGGTTTTGTTTGTTCTTCTTTCTCTAGTTCCTTTAGGTGTAAGGTTAGATTGTTTATTTGAGATTTTTCTTGTTTCTTGAGGTAGGCTTTTATAGCTATCAACTTCCCTCTTCAAACTGCTTTTGCTGCATCCCATAGGTTTTGGATCGTCGTGTTTTCATTGTCACTTGTCTCTAGGTATTTTTTGATTTCCTCTTTGATTTCTTCAGTGATCTCTTGGTTATTTAGTAATGTATTACTTAGCCTCCATGTGTTTGTGTTTTTTACATTTTCTTCCTTGTAATTCATTTCTGATCTCATAGCGTTGTGGTCAGAAAAGATGCTTGATATGATTTCAGTTTTCTTAAATTTACTGAGGCTTGATTTGTGACCCCAGATGTGACCTATCCTGGAGAATGTTCCGTGCGCACTTGAGAAGAAAGTGTAATCTGCCGTTTTTAGATGGAATGTCCTATAAATATCAATTAAATCTATCTGGTCTGTTGTGTCATTTAAAGCTTCTGTTTCCTTATTTATTTTCATTTTGGATGATCTGTCCATTGGTGTAAGTGAGGTGTTAAAGTCCCCCACTGTTACTGTGTTACTGTCGATTTTGTCTTTTATAGCTGTTAGCAGTTGCCTTATGTATTGAGGTGCTCCTAAGTTGGGTGCATATATATTTATAATTGTTATGTCTTCTTGGATTGATCCCCTGATCATTATGTAGTGTCCTTCCTTATCTCTTGTAACATTCTTTATTTTAAAGTCTATTTTATCTGATAATGAGTATTGCTACTCCAGCTTTCTTTTGATTTCCATTTGCATGGAATCTCTTTTTCCATCCCCTCACTTTCAGTCTGAATGTGTCCCTAGGTCTGAAGTGGGTCTCTTGTAGACAGCATATAAATGGGTCTTGTTTTTGTATCCATTCAGCAAGCCTGTTTCTTTTGGTTGCATCATTTAATCCATTCACGTTTAAGGTAATTATCGATATGTATGTTCCTATGACCATTTTCTTAATTGTTTTTGTAGGTCCTTTTCTTCTCTTGTGTTTCCCACTTAGAGAAATTCCTTTAGCATTTGTTGTAGAGCTGGTTTGGTGGGGCTGAATTCTGTTAACTTTTGCTTGTCTGTAAAGCTTTTGATTTTTCCATCAAATCTGAATGAGATCCTTGCCAGGTAGAGTAATCTTGGTTGTAGGTTCTTCCCTTTCACCCCTTAAGTATATCATGCCACTCCCTTCTGGCTTGTAGAGTTTCTGCTGAGAAATCAGCTGTTAACCTTATAGGAGTTCCCTTGTATGTTATTTTTCGTTTTTCCCTTGCTGCTTTCAATAATTTTTCTTTGTCTTTAATTTTTGTCAATTTGATTATGATGTGTCTCGGCGTGTTTCTGCTTGGGTTTATCTTGTATGGGACTCGCTGTGCTTCCTGGACTTGGGTGGCTATTTCCTTTCCCCTGTTCGGGAAATTTTTGACTATAATCTCTTCAGATATTTTCTCTGGTCCTTTCTCTCTTTCTTCTCCTTCTCGGACCCCTAAAATGAGAATGTTGTTGCGTTTAATGTTGTCCCAGAGGTCTCTTAGGCTGTCTTCATTTCTTTTCATTCTTTTTTCTTTATTCTGTTCTGCAGCCGTGAATTCCACCATTCTGTCTTCCAGGTCACTTATCTGTTCTTCTGCCTCAGTTATTCTGCTATTGATTGCTTGTAGTGTAGTTTTCATTTCAGTTACTGTATTGTTCATCTGTTTGTTCTTTAATTTTTCTAGGTCTTTGTTAAACATTTCTTGCATCTTCTCGATTTTTGCCTCCAATGATCTTCACTATCATTCTTCTGAATTATTTTTCTGGAAGGTTGCCTAGCTCCAGTTCATTTAGTTGTTTTTCTGGGGTTTTATCTTGTTCCTTCATCTGGTACATAGCCCTCTGTCTTTTCATCTTGTGTATCTTTCTATGAATGTGGTTTTTGTTCTACAGGCTGCAGGATTGTAGTTCTTTCTTCTGCTGTCTGCCCTCTGGTGGATGAGGCCATCTAAGAGCCTTGATGGGAGGGACTCGTGGTGGGTAGAGCAGACTGTTGCTCTGGTGGACAGAGCTCAGTAAATCTTTAATCTGCTTGACTGCTAATGGGTGGGTCTAGATTCCCTCCCTGTTGGTTGTTTGGCCTGAGGCAATCCAACACTGGAGCCTACCTGGGCTCTTTGGTGGGGCTAATGACAGACTCTGGGTGGGCTTACGCCAAGGAGTACTTCCCAGAATTTATGCTGTCAGTGTCCTTGTCCCCACGGGTGAGCCACAGCCCCCCCCTCACTGCCCCGTGCCTCTGCAGGAGCCCCTCCAACACTAGCAGGTAGGTCTGATTCATTCTCCCCTGGGGTCACTGCTCCTTCCCCTGGGTCCTGATGCATACACTACTTTGTGTGTGCCCTCCAAGAGTGGAGTCTCTGTTTCCCCCAGTCCTGTCGAAGTCCTGCCATCAATTCCCACTAGGCTTCAAAGTCTGATCCTCTAGGAATTCCTCCTCCTGTTGCCAGACCCCCAGGTTGGGAAGCCTGATGTGGGGCTCTGAACCTTCACTCCAGTGGGTGGACTTTTGTGGTATAAGTGTTTTCCAGTCTGTGAGCCATCCAGCAGTTATGAGATTTGATTTTACTGTGATTGCGCCCCCCTACCATCTCATTGGATGAGACGTCTACGTCTTTGGATGTGGGGTATCTTTGGATGTGGGGTATCTTTTTTGGTGAGTTCCAGTGTCTTCCTTTCGATGGTTGTCCAGTAGCTAGTTGTGAATCTGGTGTTCTCTCAAGGGGGAGTGAGAGCACGTCCTTCTACTGCGCCATCTTGGTTCCTCCTTAACAAAAATTTGTTTTTTGTTCAGTTACATGTCAGTTGCAGGTATGCTTCAGATTTGCTCCAAGTCTTCATTCTGGGACCCAAGCTGAAGGAGAAGCTGCTGCCCGGGTCTTGTGGCAAAAAAGAGCAGTGGTAGAACCCACATGATGGGTCTTAAAGCTTTGGTTCAGAAATGTCATGCTTTATTTTTACTCATATTTCATTGGCCAAAGCAAGTCAAATGGTCAACACTGGTATAAATGGGCAAGGAAATATAATCCTCCTGTAGGAAGAGAAGTGAATAATTGGGGACAGTATTGCTGTCTATCACTGTATCCTTTTGCTTTTTTGTTCATGTCACTTTATAAAAGTTCTTAAAGCATTCTGGAGACTGAACTCTTGAGTTTAGCATTTACACTTAAGTCTGGGATTCATTTTTACATGTAGTCTGAGGTAGGGGTCAAGGTTCAGTTTTTTCCATATGGATATCCATTTTCCATGGTGTCATTTGATGAAAGGACTTAACTTTCCCCCATTGAATTGTCCTGGCACCTTAACGCTGTTTGAAGTGTGAGTCTATTTCTGGGGACTTTATTCTTTTCCATTAATCTGTTTGTTAAACCTTACGCTTAGTATCATACCATCTTGAAATCAGGTAATAAAATTGTCTGACTGTCCCTTTTTTCAAGATTGCTAAGGATATCTAGGGTTTTTGCAGTTCTGTATTTAGCCTTCCAATCTATGAACATAGTTTATCTACCCCTTTCTTCCTTCCTCCCTCTCTCCCTCTTTGTCTCTCTCTCTCATTCTTTCTCTTTCTTTCTCCCTCTGTTTCTCTCTTTCTCTCCCTCTCTGCCTTCCTTCCTCCCTCCAATCCTTTCTTCCACTTTTATTGAGATATAATTGACATACAACACTGTATAAGTTTAAGGTGTACAGCGTACTGATTTGATTTACATACATCATAAAATGGTTATCACAGTAAGTTTAGTGAACATCCATCATCTCATGTAGACACATAATTAAAGAAATAGGAAACATTTTTTTCTTGTGATGAGAACTCTTAGAATTTACTGTTAACAACTTTCACCTATAACATACAGCAGTGTTGATTATATTTATCATGTTGTACATTACATTCCTAGTTTTATGTTTGTACCTTTTGACTGCCTTCATCCAGTCTTCCCCCCCACCCCGCCCGTAATCACAAATCTGATCTTTTTTTCTATGAGTTTGTTTGTTTGTTTTAGAAGAATGGTTGACCTACAATACTGTGCTAGTTTCTGTTACACAACATAGTGATTCGAAATTTCTGTGCCTTTCAAACTGATCACCGTGATAAGTCTAATTATGATATGTCATCATACAAAGATATTACATGGTTATTGACTATATTCCCCACACTGTACATTTCATATCAATGATTCATTTAGCAACTGGAAGTTTGTACCTCTTAATCTTCCTCATCTATTTTTTTTCTTCCTTTGTCCATTTATTTAGATCTTCTTTAATCTCAACAATATTTGTTTCAGCATAGAAGTATTACACATTTTCTGTTAAATTTATTGGTAAGTATATTTTTGACACTAACTGTAAATAGAATTTATATTTTATGATAACTTATATATAATTATAAAGTATTAACTTATAATTATGTTATCTAAATCTTGAATCCTGTGTATTATTACTTTCAAACACCACACCAATAATTAGATCTAGTTTTATTTTTATTTTTTATTGAAGTATAGTTGATTTACAATTTCAGGTATACAATATAATGATTTGGTATTTTTATGGATTATAATCTATTTAAGGTTATTATAAAATATTGGTTATATTCCCTATACTGTACATTACACCCTTGCTTCTTATTTATTTTATACCTTGTAGTTTGCATCTCTTAATCCCCTTTCTCTATCTTGCCATTCCACCCTCTGGTAACCACTAGTTTGTTCTCTGTATTCCTGAGTCTGTTTTTGGTTTGTTATATGCATTTGTTTGTTTTAATTTTTAGATTCTACCTATAAGTGAAAACATACAGTATTTTTCTTTCTCTGACTTACTTCGCTGAGCATAATACTCTCCAAGTCTATCCACATTGTTGCAAATGGCAAAATTTCATTCTTTTTTATGACTAATATTCCATTTTATATTCATTACCACATCTTCTTTATCCATTCATTTGTTGATGGACACTTTGGTTGCTTCCGTATCTTGGCTATTGTAAATAATGCTGCTACGATATTGAAGTGTATGTATCTTTTGAAATTAGTGTTTTCATTTTCTTTGGATATATACCCAAGAATAGAATTGTTGGATCATATGGTAATTCTATATTTAGTCTTTTGAAGAACCTCCATACTGTTTTCCATAGTGGCTGTACCAGTTTACATTCCCACCAGCAGTGAACTAAGGGTCCCTTTCTCCACATCCTCACCAGCATTTATTATTTGTTGTCTTTTTGATGATAATCATTCTGACATGTGTGAGATGATATCTCATTATAGTTTTGATTTGCATTTCCCTGATGATTAGTGATAATGAGGATCTTTTCATTTGCCTGTTGACCATCTGTATGTCTTGTTTGGAAAAATGTCTATTGAGGTCTTCTGCCCATTCTTTAATTGGGTTGTTGCTTTTTTAATATTGAGTTATATTAGGTATTTATATATTTTGTACATTAACCACTTATCAGAAATATCGTTTGCAAATACATTCTCCTATTCAGTAGGTAGCTTTTCGTTTTGTTGATGGTTTCCCTTGCTGTGCAGAAGTTTTTAAGTTTAATTAGGTCCCATTTGTTTATTTTTGCTTTTGTTTCTCTTGCCTGAGAAGACAGATCCAAAAAATATGGCTAAGATTTATGTCAAAGAGTGTACTTCCTATTCTCTTTTAAGTTTCTTCTAGGTTATAGTTACAGGTCTTTAATCCATTTTGAGTTATTTTGTATATGGTGTGATAAAATGTTCTAATTTCATTCTTTTAGCTGTCCAGTTTTCCCAACACTACTTATTGAAGAGACTGTCTTTTCCCTGTTATATATTCTTGCCTCCTTTGTTGTAGATTAATTGACAATAAGTGCATGAGTTTCTTTCTGAGCTCTCTGTTCTTTTCCATTGATCTATGTCTGATTTTATGCCACTACCATACTGTTTTGATTACTGTAGCTTTGTAGCATATTCTGAAGTTCAGGAGTGTGATACCTCCAGCTTTGTTCTTTTTTCTCAAGATTACTTTGACTATTTGGGGTCTTTCATGATTCTTTACAAATTTCAGGAATATTCTAGTTCTGTGAAAATTGTCATGGGTGTTTTGAAAAGGATTGCTTTGAATCTGTTAATTGCTTTGGGTTTATGGACATTTAAGCAATATTAGTCCTTCCAATCCATGAGTGTGGAATATCTTTCCATTTATTTGTATCATCTTCAGTTTCCTTTATCAATGTCTTACAGTTTTCAGAGGTGTAGGTCTTTCATGTGTTTGATGAGTTTATCTCTAGGTAGTTCATTCTTTTTGATGCATTTATAACTGGGATTGTTTTCTTGCTTTCTTGTTCACCATTGAATATGAGTTAGCTGTGGGTTTGTCATAAATGGCCTTTACTGTGTTGAGATATGTTCCCTCTATACCAACTTTGTTGAGGGTTTTTATCATGAATTGGTGTTGAATTTTGTCAGGCGCTTTTTCTGCATCTGCTGAGATGATCATATGATTTTTGTTCTTTGTTTTGTTAATGTGGTGTACCTTTTTTTTTCTTCTTCTTCTTCTTTTTTTTTGGTATGCGGACCTCTCACTGTTGTGGCCTCTCACATTGCGGAGCACAGGCTCCGGATGCGGAAGCTCAGCGGCCATGGCTCACGGGCCTAGCCGCTCCACGGCACATGGGATCTTCCCGGACAGGGGCACGAACCCACGTCCCCTGCATTGGCAGACAGGCTCTCAACCACTGCGCCACCATAGAAGCCCAGTGTGGTGTACCTTATTGTTTGATTTGCAGGTTCTGAACCATCCTTGCGTCCCTGGAATAAATCCCACTTGACCATGGTTTATGATCCCTTTTACATATTGTTAAATTTGTTCTGCTAATATTTTGTTTAGGATTTTTGTGCCTGTATACATCAAGGATACTGAAATAATTTTCTTTTTCATAGTGTCTTTGCCTGGTTTTGGTATCTGGGTAGTGGTGGCCTCATAGAATGGATTTGGGAGTGTGATCTCCTCTTTAGTTTTTTGGAATAATTTGAGAAAGATAAGTATTAACTCTTCTTTACCTGTTCGGTAAAATTTCCCTGTGAAGGTGTCCAGTCCTGGACATTTGTTTTTTGGGGGAGTTTTTTGATTACTGATTCAGTTTTAATACTAGTAATCAGTCTATTCATATTATCTATTTCTTTATGATTCGATTTTGGAAGATACTATGTTTCTAGGAATTTATCCATTTCTTCTACGTTGTCGAATTTGTTGGCATATAACTGTTCATAGTATTCTCTTATGATTGTTTATATTTTTGTGACATTGGTTGTAATTTCTCCTCTTTCACTTCTTATTTTGTTATTTGGGTCCCCTCTCTTCTTTTCTTAATGAGCCTGGCTAAAGGCTTATCAATTTTGTTCATCTTTTCAAAAAAATCAGCTCCTGGTTTCATTGATCTTTTCTTTTTTGGGGGTGGGGGGGGTCCTCTCTTTTATTTATTTCCTCTCTGATCTTTATTGTTTCCTGACTTCAGCTGACTTTCAGCTTTTTTTGTTCTTTTTCTAATTCCTTTAGATGGTAGTTTGTTTATTCGAGATTTTTCTTGTTTCTTGAGGTACCTGTATTGCTATAAACTTCCCTCTTAGAACTGCTTTTGCTACATCCCATAAATTTTGGAAAGTAGTGTTTTAATTTTCATTTGTCTCAAGGTGTTTTCTGATTTTCTTTTTTATTTCTTCATTCACCCATTGGTTTTGTGGAAGCATGTTGTTTAGTCTCTGTGTATTTTTGTTTTTCCCATTTTTCTTCCTGTAATTGACTTCTAGTTTCTAACTGTTGAGGTGAGAAAAGATGCTTGATATAATTTCTGTCCTTTTAAATTTGTTGAGACTTGTTTTGTGGCCTAGCATGTGACCTATCCTGGAGAACATTCCATGTAAACTTGAAAAGAATATGTATTCTGCTGTTTTGGGTTGGAATGTTCTGAAGATACCTGTTAACTACTACTGCTCTAATATGTCAGTTAATGCCACTGTTTCCTTACTAATTTTCTGTTTGCATAATCTGTCCATTGATGGTAAGTGGGGTGTTAAAATCCTACTATTACTGTATTCTTGTCATTTTCTCCCTTTATGTCCATTATTATTAGATCTTTTTTTTTTTGCGGTACGCGGGCCTCTCACTGTTGTGGCCTCTCCCGCTGCGGAGCACAGGCTCAGATCTATTTTTAAATACTTTTTTTTAATGCCAAAAAGAAGAGAGGAAGAATTCCAAGTACAGTTGGCATGGTTCTATCTTTCAGAGTTAACAGGGTAGTATATATTTCCTTAGTCTTTTTTCTATGGATGGCTATTTTTTATTTAGCTGTGATGATAGTATATGTAACCTTATTTATTTATTGTAAAAGCATTTTTCCACATAAAGTTGTAAAAATGATTTTAATGGTTGTATTCTAGCATTCTGTTGAGTGGATTTACCATAATTTACTTAATTGGAACCTAAACAGAGAAACATTTGTTCATAGTTATTCAGTATTTAAAGTTTGAAAGTAATTGTTTGTTTTAGTATTAGAATAATTTTCTTCCATATATTTCAAAATGTACTAGAAGTATGCTGTCCCCTTAAATTGAAAATTTAAAAATACTCTTTTTACTTAACTAGTTTATAAGAGATACTGAAAAAACTTTTTAGAACTTAAAACTCTTTATGATTTTATTTTGTAGTGTAACTCATTTATTGCATTATAGATATTTCTAACGGTTTTTCTTTTTTTGAGGGGACTGTAATTCTGTTGTTTCTTGAGTTATGAACACTTAGTTTATAAATATTCATGCATTGTAATAACCATCTTTACATATGGTCCAGAAAGGAAATGAACCAGTTCAAAATTATTTCTAAAATTAGTTTGTGAGTTCCATACAAGGAACTGAAAATGAAATTTTCTTGAAGGAATCCATTTTATATCTGTGGAATAGAATAACAATGATGCTTTCATTTATCTCACTTGTGCCTAGAGAATGATGGAGTTAGTAAAGCTCCAAGCATTGTTACCCCCTGGGTTTCTCTCTCACTTCACTATTTAAGTAAGATGGTGACATCAGAGTTTAATCAGTCACTCATCCTTGTCCCTGTTGATGATCTTCAAATAGCTTATTGTGAATAAAAAGACTGTGACATCAGAAGAAAATTGGCAGCTTCCCTTCTTTGGTTCTTTCCACTTCTCTTAGTATGATACTCTGTAATAGGTGGTGCTAGTAACTTTCCAGTACCCAGACATTAGATGTTTATCTGTAAATGTAACAAAGCTTAAAACTCCTAAAATTGGAATTTGATTGTTTTTGACATGCACACACAGTTTCAGAAATTAGAAAGACCATACAATCTCATACTTATGATTTATACTGAACACAGTAAATAAAAAAAACTATAATATTATTAAAAGAATCTTGGGGCCTTCCCTGGTGGCGCAGTGGTTGAGAGTCCACCTGCCGATGCAGGGGA
Organism: Platanista minor; assembly: GCA_004363435.1. Lineage (NCBI taxonomy): Eukaryota > Metazoa > Chordata > Mammalia > Artiodactyla > Platanistidae > Platanista > Platanista minor. Next base: position 23,126 of record RJWK010007133.1, read on the forward strand.
CACGGGTTCGTGCCCCGGTCCGGGAAGATCCCACATGCCGCGGAGCGGCTGGGCCTGTGAGCCATGGCCGCTGAGACTGTGCATCCGGAGCCTGTGGTGCGCAACAGGAGAGGCCACAACAGTGAGAGGCCTGCGTACAGCAAAAAAAAAACAAAAAACAAAAAACAAAAAAACGATTTACAGTTAAAAGAATCCTTTATGTGCTAGTATAATTCTAATACTAGTGATGTATATTTACAACATACTGTTTAGTCATAGATTTTTACGTATTCATGTACTTTTCAGTGTTATAATTTCTAATTTTTTTTTGACAGAATCATCCTTTCTAATTTTTAAAATTTTTCTTAGAGATTTCTTAAATTAATAACATAAATTGTAAGAATCATCATGAAGTTTTGTTTTAAGCTCATCTTTTAATAGGAAAACCTTGAAAGAACATTAGTTTGTATAAAAATAATTTATTTCCTCTTAGTGTTGAATTTCCAGTGGGCAGAACACAATGAATTAAAATTGGAATCTTGACAGTGGAGAATCAGCCTTTTTAACAATATTGAGTAATATCATAAGCATATTTGTCATTGTTTATGTGTGAAAATTTTTGTTTAAAATGAAGTAACATTTTTCAAGTGAGGTAAAACATCCCTTCATTATGGAAACTATATCACACAAACATACCAGAAGTGAATGTGGGTTTGGATTGATTGTTCCATGAGTTCTCTATAAATTTTAGAAATCTCATTTAATGTTACTCAGATTCCTTAACTTAGTGGTCATAAAAGGCTAACACAGATTTATCCTATTTAAAATTTTAGTGTGTGCTTGGCATATATTTCCTTGTCTTTTCTGTTTGCTTTGTTTTAATTCACGTGTATTAGTTTAGCTTAAGTAACTTTCATTTCCAGGACTATTCAGAAATGAATTACAAGGAGGTAATGATAAGATACTACTTGGAAGTTGTCTCACAGCTTAGGTTTGGACAGTCATTCATAACTTATCTGGTGGTTAGATTTCTACCTCTTTTAACTGTCCTAAATTTATGAACCAATAATTAAGGATAAAAAGGCTTCTGGGGGGAAAACACACACATACACAGGGGAAAGTACACAGATTTATAAAATGCCTTCTGTATTAGCTACTATGCTAAATACTTCACTTACAGTTTTATTTTTCACAATAATTCATGTTCATTGTATTGTCAAGGAAGCAAATGCCAAGAGATTAACATAAAGATTAGGATTCAAATCTCTTTTTTTAAAGTGCTTTTTAGGTCCACAGCAAAATTGAAAGAAAGATACAGAGACTTCCTATCTATCCCCTATGCCCACACATGCCTGGCCTTCTCTGTTATCAATATTACTCACTAGAATGGTACATTTGTTGAGTTGGTGAACCTACATCAGCACGACAAATCACTCAAAGTCCATAGTTTACCTTTGGGTTCACTCTTGGTGTTTTACATTCTGTAGGTTTGGACAAATGTATAACGATATATATCCATTATTATAATATACAGAGTACTTCCAATACCCTAAAAATTCGCTGTGCTCCCTCTATTCATCCTTCCCCTGCCCACTGGTAATCATCTTTTTAAACCTGTGAATAGTTTTATCTTTCCCAGAATGTCATATAGTTGGAATCTTGTAGTCTGTAGCCTTTTCAGGTTGGCTTCTCTTACTTAGTAATGTGCAATTAGAGTTCCTCTATGTGTTTTCATGCTTTGAAAGCTCATTTCTTTATAGTGCTGAATACTATTCCATTGTCTGGATGTACCACAGTTAATTTATTCATTTATCTACTGAAGGGCATCTTATTTGCTCCCAAGTTTTGACAGTTATAAATTAAGCTGCTATAATTATCAGTGTGTAGGTTTTTGTGTGGATGATCAGTTTTCAATACCTTTGGGTAGATACCAAGGAGTGTGATTACTGGATTATGGTAAGAATATATTTAGATTTGTAAGAAACCACCACACTGTCTTCCAGAGTGATGGTACCATTTTGCATTCCCACCAGTAATGAATGCGAATTCCTCTTGTTCTGTATCCTTGTCAGCCTTTGATGTTGTCAGTGTTCCAGATTTTGGCCATTCTAATAGGTATGTATCTGATTCTAATTTGTATTCCCTCATGACATATGATGTGGAATATAAATGTACTCATCTGCCACCTGTATATCTTCTTTGGTGAGGTGGCTGTTAAGATCTTTAGCCCATTTTTAAAATCAGATTGTTTTTATTGTTGAGTTTTAAGAGTTCTTTGTGTATTTAGGATAACAATTCACCATATGTGTCTTCTGCAGATATTTTCTCCCATTTTGGCTTGTCTTCTCATTTTCTTGATGTTGTCTTTCACAGACCAGAAGGTTTTAATTTTAATGAACTCCTGCTTATCCTTTATTTCTTTCATGGCTCATGCCTTTGATGTTGCATCTAAAAAGTCATTGCTATCCCCAACGTCATCTAGGTTTTATCCTGTTATCTTCTGTAAGTTTTATATTTTTGAGTTTAAATTTAGCTCTGTGATCCATTTTGAGTTAATTAAATTTAGCTCTGTGATCCATTTTGAGTTAATTTTTGTGAGGGGTACAAGGTTCTAGACTTGTGGGGGGGTTTCTTTTTCTTTCCTTCCTTCCTTCCTTCCTTCCTTCCTTCCTTCCTTCCTTCCTTCCTCCCTCCCTCCCTCCCTCCCTCCCTCCCTCCCTCCCTTCCTTCCTCTAGCTGCACTGGGTCTTAGTCATAGCACGCAGGATCTTCGTTGCCAAATGCTGAATCTTCATTGCGGCATGCAGTGTGTTTTAGTTGCGGCCAGGGATCGAACCCGGGCCCCCTGCATTGGGAGCATGGTTTTTTTTGCATGTGGATGTCTAGTTATTCCAGCACCATATGTTGAAGAGACTATTTTTGCTCCATTGTATTGCCTTTGCTCCTTGTCAAAGATCATTTAACTTATTTATGTGGGTCTGTTTCTGGGCTTTCTGTTCTGTTTTGTTGACCTACTTGTCTATTCTTTCACCAATACCACACTGTCTTGATTATTCTAGCTTTACAGGAAGTCTTCAAGTCGGGTAGCATTAATCTTTCAACTTTGTTCTTCTGCTTCAGTATTGTATTGACTATTTTGGGTCTATTTTCTCTCAAGAGAAGCTGTAGAATCAGTTTGTCAATATTCACAAAATAACTTGCTGGAATTTTGATTGGGATTATATTGAATCTCTAGATCAATTTGGGAATAATTGACATCTTGACAGTACTGAGCCTTCCTATCCATGAATAGGGAATATCTCACCATTTTTAAGTTCTCCTTTGATTTCATTCATCAGAGTTTTGTAGTTTTTTTAATGTAGATCTCGCATATATTTTGTTAGATTTATACCTAAGCATTTCATTTTTTAGATGGTTATGTAAATAGTATTGTGTTTTTACTTACAATTTCACTTGTATTGCTGAACAATGAAGTATCACTGTTCAGTTTTTGTCCATTCTTTTGGACTTTCTGCATAGATGATCATGTCATCTATGAACAAAGGCAGTTTTACTTTTTCCTTCTTATCTGTATACCATTTCTTTCCTTTTGTCATCTTATTGCATTGTCTATATAACCTCCAGTGTGATATTGAAAAGGAGTAGTGAGAGGGTCATCCTTGCCTTGTATCTGTTCTTAGTGGGAAAGCTTTGGGTTTCTCACCTTTAAGTTTGGTATTACCTCTTTATCAAGTTGAGATAGTTCCCCTCTATTCCTTCTTTATCTAGAGTTTTCAAAATCATGAATGGGTGTTGGATTTTGTCGAATGCGTTTTCTGCATCTGTTGGTATGATCGTGTGAGTTTTTTTTTTTTTTTAGTCTGTTGATGTCACCGTTTCTTAATTAAATTTTTATTTGATATTGGTGTATAATTGATTTACAGTGTTGTGATAGTTTCAGGTGTACAGCAAACTGGTTCAGTTATACATATATCAATTCTTTTTCAGATTCCTTTCCCATATAGGTTATTACAGAATATTGAGTAGAGTTCCCTGTGCTATACAGTAGGTGCTTGTTTATTATCTATTTTATATATAGTATTGTGTATTTGTTAATCCCAAACTCCTAATTTATCTCCCCCCCAACTTTTCCCCTTTGGTAAACATAAGTTTGTTTTCAAAGTCTGTGAGTCTGTTTCTGTTTTGTAAATAAGTTCATTTGTATCATTTGTTTAGATTCCACATATAAGTAATATCATGGATACTTCTCTTTCTCTGCCTGACTTACTTCACTTAGTATGATAGTCTCTAGGTCCATCCAGGTTGCTGCAAATGGTATTATTTCATTCTTTTTAATGGCTAAGTAATATTCCATTGTATACGTCTACCACATCTTCTTTATCCATTTCTGTCAATGGACATTTAGGTTGCTTCCATGTCTTGGCTATTTTAAATAGTGCTGCAATAAACATTGAGGTGCATGGGTTTTTTTTGGGTTTTTTTGTTTGTTTGTTTTTGCGGTACATGGGCCTCTCACTGTTGTGGCCTCTCCCATTGCGGAGCACAGGCTCCAGACACGCAGGCTCAGCAGCCATGGCTCACGGGCTTAGCAGCTCCGCGGCATGTGGGATCTTCCTGGACTGGGGCACGAACCCATGTCCCCTGGATCGGCATGCGGACTCTCAACCACTGCGCTACCAGGGAAGCCCAGCATATATATTTTTGAACAGTGTTTTCTCTGGATGTTTGCTCATAAGTGGGATTGCTGGATCATATGGTAGTTCTGTTTTTAGTTTTTTAAGGAACCTCCATACTGTTCTCCACAGTGGCTGTACCAGGTCACATTCCCACCACCAGTGTAGGATGTCTCCCTTTTCTGCACACCCTCTTCAGCATTCATTGTAGACTTTTTTTTAAATTTAATTTTATTTATTTTTTTATACAGCAGGTTCTTATTAGTCATCCATTTTATACACATAGGTGTATACATGTCAGTCCCAATCTCCCAATTCATCACACCAACACCCCCACCCCCTCTCCGCTTTCCCCCTTTATTGTCCATACATTTGTTCTCTACATCTGTGTCTCAATTTCTGTCCTGCAAACTGATTCATCTGTACCATTTTTCTAGGTTCCACATGTACGCGTTAGTATACGATATTTGTTTTTCTCTTTCTGACTTACTTCACTCTGTATGAGAGTATCTAGATGTATCCACGTCTCTACAAATGACCCGATTTCGTTCCTTTTTATGGCTGAGTAATATTCCATTTTATATATGTACCACATCTTCTTTATCCATTCGTCTGTCGATGGGCATTTAGGTTGCTTCCATGACCTGGCTATTGTAAATAGTGCTGCAATGAACATTGGGGTGCATGTGTCTTTTTGAATTATGGTTTTCTCTGGGTATATGTCCAGTAGTGGGATTGCTGGATCATATGGTAATTCTATTTTTAGTTTTTTAAGGAACCTCCATACTGTTCTCCATAGTGGCTGTATCAATTTACATTCCCACCAACAGTGCAAGAGGGTTCCCTTTTCTCCACACCCTTTCTAGCATTTGTTGTTTGTAGATTTTCTAATGATGCCCATTCTAACTGGTGTGAGGTGATACTTCATTGTGGTTTTGATTTGCATTTCTCTAATAATTAGTGATGTTGAGCAGCTTTTCATATGCTTCTTGGCCATCTGTATGTCTTTGGAGAAATGTCTATTTAGGTCTTCTGCCCATTTTTGGATTGGGTTGTTTTTTTAATATTGAGCTGCATGAGCTGTTTATATATTTTGGAGATTAATCCTTGGTCCATTGATTCATTTGCAAATATTTTCTCCCATTTTGAGGGTTGTCTTTTCATCTTGTTTATGGTTTCCTTTGCTGTGCAAAAGCTTTTAAATTTCATTAGGACCCATTTGTTTATTTATGTTTTTATTTCCATTATTTTAGGAGGCGGATCAAAAAAGATCTTGCTGTGATTTATGTCAAAGAGTGTTCTTCCTATGTTTTCCTCTAAGAGTTTTATAGTGTCTGGTATTAACATTTAGGTCTCTATAATCCATTTTGAGTTTATTTTTGTATATGATGTTAGGGAGTGTTCTAATTTCATTCTTTTACATGTAGCTGTCCAGTTTTCCCAGCACCACTTATTGAAGAGGCTGTCTTTTCTCCACTGTATTTTCTGGTGGCATCTTTAGGATTCTCTATGTATAGTATCATGTCATCTGCAAACAGTGACAGCTTTACTTCTTCTTTTCCAATTTGGTTTCCTTTTATTTCTTTTTCTTTTCTCATTGCTGTGGCTAAAACTTCCACTATGTTGAATAATAATCATAAGAGTGGGCAACATTGTCTTGTTCCTGATCTTAGTGGAAATGGTTTCAGTTTTTCACCATTGAGAATGATGTTTTTTCTCCATTGTATATTCTCATCTCCTTTGTCATAGATTAATTGACTATAGGGGCGTGGGCTTATTTCTGGGCTTTCTGTCCTGTTCCATTGATCTATTTTTCTGTTTTTGTGCCAGTACCATACTGTTTTGATCACTGCACCTTTGTGTTATAGTCCACAGTCAGGGAGCCTGATTCCTTCAGCTCTGTTTTTCTTTCTGACGATTGCTTTGGCTATTTGGGGTCTTTTGTATATCCATACACATTTAAAAAATTTTTCTTCTAGTTCTGTGAAAAATGCCACTGGTAATTTAATAGAGATTGCATTGAATCTGTAGATTACCTTGGGTATTATAGTCATTTTGACAATATTGATTCTTCCAATCCAAGAACATCGTATGTCTTTTCATCTGTTTGTGTATCTTCGATTTCTTTCATCATCAGCTTATAGTTTTCAGAGTAGACATCTTCTGTCTCCTTATGTATGTTTATTCCTAGGTATTTTATTCTTTTTGATGCAATGGTAAGTGGGATTGTTTCCTTAATTTCTCTTTCTATTCTTTCTTTGTTAGTGTACAGAAATGCAAGAGATTTCTCTGTATTAATTTTGCATCCTGCAACTTTACCAGATTCATTGATAAGCTCTAGTAGTTTTCTGGTAGCCTCTTTAGAATTTTCTATGTATAGTATCATGTCTTCTGCAAACAGTGACAGTTTTACTTCTTCTTTTTCAATTTGAATTCCTTTTATTTCTTTTTTTTCTCTGATTGCCATGGCTAGGACTTCCAAAATTATGTTGAATAAATGTGGCAAGAGTGGGCATCCTTGTCTTGTTCCTGATCTTAGAGGAAATGCTTTCAGCTTTTCATCATTGAGTATGATATTAGCTGTGGGTTTGTCATATATATTGCCTTTATTATTTTGAGGTAGGTTCCCTCTGTGCCCACTTTCTGGAGAGTTTTTTTAATTATAAATGGGTGTTGAATTTTGTCAAAAGCTTTTTCTGCATCTATTGAGGTGATCACATGGTTTTTATTTTTCAATTGTTAATGTGGTGTATTACATTGATTGATTTGTGGGTATTGAAAAATCCGTACATCCCTAAGTTATATCCCACTGGATCATGGTATGTGATCCTTTTAATGTATTGTTGGATTTGGTTTGCTAATATTTTGTTGAGGATTACTGCATCTATGTTCATCAGCGATAATGACCTGTATTTTCTTTTTTTGTGATATCTTTGTCTGGTTTTGGTATCAGCGTGATGGTGGCCTCATAGAATGAATTTGGGAGTGTTCCTTCCTCAGCAATTTTTTGGAAGAGCTTGAGAAGGATAGGTGTTAGCTCTTCTCTAAATGTTTGATAGAATTCACCTGTGAAGCCATCTGGTCCTGGACTTTTTTTTGTTGGAAGTTTTTAAACCACAGTTTCAATTTCAGTACTTGTGATTGGTCTGTTCATATTTTCTGTTTCTTCCTGGTTCAGTCTTGGAAGATTGTACTTTTCTAAGAATTTGTCTATTTCCCTCTAGGTTATCCATTTTATTGGCATATAGTTGACTTGTAGTAGTCTCTTATATTCCTTTTTATTTCTGTGGTGTCTGTTGTAACTTCTTTTTCATTTCTAATTTTATTGATTTGAGCCCTCCCCCTTTTAAAAAAATTTACTTTATTTAATTTTATTTATTTAAAAAAAATTTTTGGCCCCATCGCACAGCATGTGGGATCTTACTTCCCTGACCTGGGATCAAACCCGAGTCCCATGGAGTGGAAGTGCAGAATCTTAACCACTGGACCGCCAGGGAAGTCCCTCTCCCTTTTTTTCTTGATGAGTCTGGCTAAAGATTTACCAATTTTGTTTATCTTCTTTAAGAACCAGCTTTTAGTTTTATTGATCTTTTCTTTTTGATATAGTAGTCTGTATATATACAAGATTGTTTTAAGTCGCTGGTCTCTTGATTGCCAGTATATTTCCAATATCCTACATTTGTACAGTCCTCATGATCGCATTGCTGGTTTGGATATCATATTTGTGTGTGGGGGATTTCCTACCTTTACTGTATGTTTGCCTGTACCCATGAACTTTCCCATGTGTCATTTTCTTGTTTTTAGTTGTGACCTTTTCTGTGTAGAGCAGTAGTCCCCAACCTTTTTGGCACCAGGGACCAGTTTTGTGGAAGACAGTTTTTCGAGGGATGGGGGAGGGAAGATGGTTCAGGTGGTAATGTGGGCGATGTGGGGCCTAGTTCAGGCGGTAACACAAGCAGTGTTTCAAGTGGTAATGTGAGCGATGGGGAGTGGCAGATGAAGCTTTGCTTGCTCACCCACCGCTTATCTCCTGCTGTGAGGCCTGGTTCCTAACAGGCTGCTGACCGGTACCAGTCCATGGCCTGGGGGTTGGGGACCCCTAGCCTAGGAAGTTCCTTTAGCATTTGTTGTAAAGCTGGTTTGGTGATGTTGAATTCTCTCAGCTTTTGCTTGTCTGTAAAGCTCTTGCTTTCTCTGTCGAATCTGAATGTGAGCCTCTCTGGGTAGTGTATTCTTGGTTGTAGGTTTTTCCCTTTCATCACTTTAAATATATTGTGTATCTTTAATTTTTAGCAACTTGATTAGTATGTGTCTCGGCATGGTCCTCCTTGGGTTTATCCTGTATGGGACTCTCTGCACTTCCTGGAGTTGAGTGAGTGTCCATTCCCATGTTAGGAGTGTTTTCGGCTGTTATCTCTTTAAATATTTTCTCTGTCTCTTCTCCTTTTGCGATCTATATAGTGCGAATGTTGGTGCTTTTAATGTTGTCCCACAGGTCCCTTAGACCGTCCTCATTTGTTTTCGATCTTTTTTCTTTATTCTGCTCCACATCAGTGATTTCCACCAATCTGTCTTCCAGCTTACTTGTTCATTCTTCTGCCTCATTTACTCTATTGATTCCTTCTAGTGTGTTTTTTATTTCGGTTACTGTATTGTTCGACTCTACTTAGTTCTTTATAATTCTTTGTTAAACATTTCTTGTATTTTCTCAGTCTGTGCCTCCATTCTTTTTCCTAGATCTTGGATCATCTTTACTGTCATTACTCTGAGTTTACTTTCAGGTAGATTGCCTGTCTCCACTTCACTTAGTTCTGGGGTTTTATATTGTTCCTTGGTCTGGAATATCTTTCTCTGCCATCTCATTTTGTCTAACGTTATGTATTTGTGGTCTACGTTCCACAGGCTGCAGGTTTGTATTTCCTCTTGCTTCTGGCCTCTACCCTCTCTTGGGTGAGGTTGGTCCAGAGGCTTGTGCAGCCCTTCTTGTGAGAGGGACTTGTGCCTGCCCCCTGGTGGTTGGAGCTGGGTCCTGTCCCTCTGGTGGGCAGGGCTGTGTCGAGGTGTGCGTTTAGAGGCAGCTGTGGACTCAGGATGACTTTAGGTAGCCTATCTGCTGATGGGTGGGGCTCTATTTCCACCACGTTGGTTGTTTGGCCTGAGGTGTCCCACCACTGGAGCCTGCAGGCTGCTGGGTGGGGCCAGGTCCTGGTGCCAAAACGCCGACCTCCAGTAGAGCTCACAGCAATATATATTCCCTTGGGCCTCTGCCACAAGTGTCCCTGTCCCCCCAGTGACCTACAGCCGACCCCCCACCTCCCCAGGAGACCCTCCAAAACACACAGGTAAGCCTGGCCCAGGCTTCTATGGAGTCATTGCTTTGCCCTGGGTCCCAGTGTATGTGAATCCTTGTGTACGCCCTCCAAGAGTAGAGTCTCGATATTTCCCCCAGTCCTGTGGAGCTCCTGCACTCAGGTTCTGCTGGCCTTCAAAGCCAAATGCTCTGGGGCTCCTCCTTCCGATGCCAGACCCCGGGCTGGGGAACCTGACATAGGTTCTACTGTAGGAGAACCCCTGTGATACAATTATTTTCCAGTTTATGGTTCACGATTTGATTATATTGAGAAAATGCCCCTCCTACCATCTCGTTGTGGCTTCTTCTTTGTGTTTGGAAGTAGAATATCTTTTTAGGAAGGTGCCAGCGTTTTTTTTTTCCTTCAATGCTTCAGCAATTAGTTGTGATTTTGGTGTTTTCGTGAGATGAGGTGAACTCAAGTCCTACTCTGCCATCTTGTCTCCACCTCCTAATTATTATCTCTTAAAAGAATATTGGTATACAGATTTCTAACGTTTTATAAGTGGTGTGTCTTTTTTATCTTTATTTTTCAATTGAATGTAGAGTTGATTTAAGTTTAGGGAGCATCAGTTTGAGGCATAAGTAATTTCATCTGTTTCTCAACTGCATCGACTTTAAGACTTTGACTTCCTAATACCAAGATAAAACGCTTCCAATTTAACATTTTTACTTATTATTTATGAAGTAAGGACAATATAGTATTCAAAAATTATAAAAGCAAACACTGATGAATAACCAGATATGCCAAAGTTGCTGAAATTAAGCTCTTTGCTGACACCACCATAGCATTAGAGGCTGAAATGTTAATTTTCAGTTCTGTGTGAAATTCTGAATTCAAAGTATGAAAAGCAGTTGTTAAGGGGGAATTAAAGTATAACACATAACATTTTCAGTAGTTGTAAAGACCAGTGTATGAAAGCTGAATATTGCCTAAGAAAAATTTTAGCTATTTGAAAATTTTACTAGTGGAGAGTTCTGAGTTTTGTGATCATTGCAGATAATTATGTTTTAATAGGAAATAGAAAATTAGAGTAATGTTTCATACGGTGGTTGCATCCCATGTTTGGACAGTTTTCCACTTGTGGACCTCATGCTAGCTATTTTCAGTGTTCATCTGCTAGTTTGGCAAAAAGAGGCAGTCAGTTGCTGCCCTTTGCAGCTATTTTCATTTCTCTCTTTACTCACTGCAGCATCCTTTTCCACACTGTGAAAGCTATACAGATATAAAAGGTATCCAACAGCAGCCAGAATTTGTTGGATTATCTCTTTCCTTGGTTGCTCAGAAACCTCAGGCAGCCAAACTGCCACAATGAGTTTTCTAGTATTGTCATAATAATATTTTTGTGTTTGTGTAGCCATTTTATTTTGTATACTGCCATATTAAGGCATTGTAAAAACAGCAAAGTGAATTTTATTTCTGGAATGCATATTACAGGGAAGTTCCTTTCTTTGTTAAAAGACTTTTCTTAGCTCAGATCATTTTTGTAGTATTCTCTAATACTCATAAATTTTCCTGTAGAATATGGATGTTCATGAACTTCTTGCAGGAAGCCACCAAGATTAAAGCCACACTTGACTTCAATTTAATATGCAATTAGGCAAGCTAATCCCCAAATCTCTTAACAATATTTCATTTTTAGCAATATTTTGGACTAAGATCTCTTGCTCCTTGCCTTAGATAGGGGTGTGTGTTTGTGTGTGTGTGTGTGTGTGTGTGTGTGTGTGTGTGTGTGTGTGTGTGTGTTTTCCATACACCTCCAGTGTGAGATTCTGTCTCCTGCTTCGGCTTTGTACTCAATTCTATGTCCCTTTCACTTAATATTTATAAGGGCAATTACATTGAAGAGACCTTTGTTAATAATGGTAGTGACCTAGAAAAATAGCGAAAGTGGAATTAACTTTGGTTCAGAAGACTGTTGAAAAAATATATAGTTTTTAACTTGCCAGAGGTCAGACACCTAATAAATGATGAAGTCTAGACTACCAGTTATATATTTTCCTGGTATAGAACATGGAGATGGTGACATTTTTCTTAAGGTTTCACTGTCTTTTGAAAAGAATGAGTATTGAGTTCTTTAAAGGCAGCAACTAACTTTTTTCCAATGGCTAGCAGATCCTGATAGGAGAAGGGAGATAAAATTTATTGAGTACCTGCTATTCACTGTATTACATACTTTACCTAGATAATCATGACAATTCTGCAAGGTAGGTGGCCTTATCCCTTTTTCACAGATGAAAAAATTGAGGTACAGAGAGGTTAAATGATTTGTGTTAGCACTAAGAAGTAGTAGATGTGGGATTCCAGCCCAGATTGTTCTACTGCTCTGTGTTCCTTCCACCAAATCAGGGGTTGGCAAACTACATCCCGTTGGCTAAATCCTAGGTCTCATTTTTGTAAACAAAATTTATTAGAACACAACCACACCCATTCTACTATTACATGTTGCCTGTAGCTTTCAAGCTGCAACAGCAGAGTTGAGTAGTTATGACAGAGATCATATGACTCATTGAAGCCAAATGATTCACAAAGTAAATATTTTAATATTTCCTATCTGGCCTTTTACAGAAGAAGTTTGCTGACACCTGCACTAAGCCATACATTGTTTAGAGGTGCTGTGAACTGAGTGTACATTCAGTAATATAAATTTCAGTCCTACTGAAGCATTAGACTTCAACAAGAGGAATAAAGTAGATTTCCCAAAATATAATGATGAAGGCAAACAACAAGCCATGAATGTTCAGAATCTTTTAGTATTAAATTTGGAAAGATAGGCTGGGATGATTTAAATGTAGTTTCTGTTTCTGTGATTCTATGCATTATAATTAATGAAAAATCAATACTTATATAGCATTTCAGTTTTCTTGTTACAATAAGTTTAAATTGTTTTTCTTATTTTTTGTTTTATTTTTTTGTGTGGATATAAGCTAACACTTCAATAGTATATGTGATTTAAACTATACCTCCAATTGTGTTAATTAATGTTTGCACTCAGAGGTTTTTGTTTATAATAAACTATAATATGGCTTAAATTTTTTAAATCTTTTATAGTAGGGTTAAGATCAAGGGGCATATGTTAGGGGGGCAGAGGTGCATAGAGACCAGCTGCTACAGTAAGTAACTTTACAGGTAGGTGTAAGATTCCTCAATAGGCTCTCACCAGTTTGACATCATATTTCTAAAGGCTATCTTTAATACCAGTTAAACAAAGAGTGGGAGCCAATTATTTTGTTGAGATCAACCTTCAGTCCATAATAACGACTTTATAAGTAATTTACTTCTGTGGAAAATGATAAATTACATTAGGAGTTGGTTATTTATTTCTGAAGAACTTCATCTTCTGTAAAAGATTCCTGGGAGTAGTTTTTTAATTTAAGTGCACTTGAGTTTTTGATGTAGATTATTAACCTATGAATGGATAGGTTGAGAGACAAAGATTTAAAGCAAAAATTATAGAGCCCTTCACAATTAAAAGTTATTCAGGAAATTAGGGAAAGTTTTCTGGAGTCTGTTGACAAGCTACATTTTTCTTACGTTTTCGTTAAATACTTATCAAGTGCTGTGCTTTGCTAGTCAAAGATGTTGAAACTTTGCCTAGATTTTAGAAGCCCAGAATAATGAATTATTTTTGCCTCTTTGATAGTCCATCATTTGCTTCATAAAGCTCTATACATAGATTTATCTTGGAGTTGGAAGGGTTTGATAAACAAAGAGGGAACAGTCACTTCAGGCTATGCTAGCTGTGGCTATGAAAAAGTGAAAGGACACATCTGGCAAATTCTAGGCAAGACTTGTGAGAATAAATCTGAGAGGGAATGGAGCTGTGAATGTTTTAATGCCTTTCCTGGCACCTTTCAGGACTATTACACTCATATTTTAAAAATGAAACAGACTTGAAAATAACTGAGAACCACAAAAAAGTTTCTAGATGCCATTATGCTTTTCAACACGTGACAGTCATATTTAATGCACATTTAGAGTTTTATTGATTTTTTTAAGTATCTTATTATAAGTAACCACCCCAAGATATTATTGCCTTCTTAGATGTTTCTTTTTTCACATCTTGGGTAGAAATTATTTTCTTACAGAACATTTCACTAAAGGATTAATGTAAATCAAGGAAAGCATGTTATTAATCTAATCCAGTACTCTAACAGTGTACTCTAACAGTACTCTAACGTTTGTTCTCTACATCTGTGTCTCAATTTCTGCCCTGCAAACCAGTTCATCTATGCCATTTTTCTAGGTTCCACATATATGTGTTAATATACGATATTTGTTTTTCTCTTTCTCACTTCACTCTGTATGACAGTCTCTAAATCCATCCACGTCTCGTCTCAACAAATGACCCAAATTCATTCCTTTTTATGGCTGAGTAATATTCGATTGTACATATGTACCACATCTTTATACATTCATCTTTCGATGGGCGTTTAGGTTGCTTCCATGACGTGGCTATTGTAAATAGTGCTGCAGTGAACATTGGGGTGCATATGTCTTTCTGAATTATGGTTTTCTCTGGGTATATGCCCAGTAGTAGGATTGCTGGATCATATGGTAATTCTATTTTTAGTTTTTTAAGAACTTCCATACTGTTCTCCATAGTGGCTGTTTCAATATACATTCCTACCAACAGTGCAGGAGGGTTCCCTTTTCTCCACACCCTCTCTAGCATTTGTTGTTTGTAACTTTTCTGATGATGCCTATTCTAACTGGTGTGAGGTGATACCTCATTGTGTTTTTGATTTGCATTTCTCTAATAATTAGTGATGTTGAGCAGCTTTTCATGTGCTTCTTGGCCATCTGTATGTCTTCTTTGGAGAAATGTCTATTTAGATCTTCTGCCCATTTTTGGATTAGGTTGCTTGTTTTTTTAATATTGAGCTGCATGAGCTGTTTATATATTTTGGAGATTAATCCTTTGTCCATTGACTTGTTTGCAAATATTTTCTCCCATTCTGAGGATTGTCTTTTTGTCTTGTTTATGGTTTCCTTTGCTGTGCAAAAACTTTGAAGTTTCATTAGGTCCCATTTGTTTATTTTTGTTTTTATTTCCATTACTCTAGGAGGTGGATCAAAAAAGATCTTGCTGTGATTTATGTCAAAGAGTGTTCTTATGTTTTCCTCTAAGAGTTTTATAGTGTCTGATCTGATATTTAGGTCTCGAATCCATTTTGAGTTTATTTTTGTGTATGGTGTTAGGGAGTGTTCTAATTTCATTATTTTACATGTAGCTGTCCAGTTTTCCCAGCAACACTTATTAAAGAGACTGTCTTTTCTCCATTGTATATCCTTGCTTCCTTTGTCATAGATTAGTTGACCATAGGTGCGTGATTTATCTCTGGGCTTTCTATCTTGTTCCATTGATCTATGTTTCTGTTTTTGTACCACTACCATATTGTCTTGATTACTGTAGCTTTATAGTACAGTCTGAAGTCAGGGAGTCTGATTCCTCCAGCTCCATTTTTTTCCCTCAAGACTGCTTTGGCTGTTCAGGGTATTTTATGTCTCCATACAAATTTTATAGTTTTTAGTTCCAGTTCTGTAAAAAATGCCATTGGTAATTTGATAGGGATTGCATTGAACCTCTAGATTACTTTGGGTAGTATAGTCATTTTCACAATATTGATTCTTCCAATCCAAGAACATGGTATATCTCTCCATCTGTTGGTATAATCTTTAATTTCTTTCATCAGTGTCTTATACTTTTCTGCATACAGGTCTTTTGTCTCCCTAGGGTATTTTATTCTTTTTGCTGCAATGGTAAATGGGAGTGTTTCCTTAATTTCTCTTTCAGATTTTTCATCACTAGTGTATACAAATGCAAGAGATTTCTATGCATTAATTTTGTATCCTGCAACTTTACCAGATTAATTAATTAGCTCTAGTAGTTTTCTGGTGGCATCTTTAGGATTCTCTATGTATAGTATCATGTCATCTGCAAACGGTGACAGTTTTACTTCTTCTTTTCCAGTTTGTATTCCTTTTATTTCTTTTTCTCTCTGATTGCCGTGGCTAGGACTTCCAAAACTATGTTGAATAATAGTGGTGAGAGTAGACGTCTTTGTCTTGTTCCTGATCTTAGAGGAAATGCTTTCATTTTTTCACCATTGAGAATGATGTTTGCTGTGGATTTGTCATCTTTGGCCTTAATTATGTTGATAAGTTCCCTCTATGCCCACTTTCTGGAGAGTTTTTACCATAAATTGGTGTTGAATTTTGTCAAAAGCTTTTTCTGCATCTGTTTAGGTGATCATATGGTATTTATTCTTCAGTTTGTTAATATGGTGTATCACATTGATTGATTTGCATATATTGAAGAATCCTTGCATCCCTGATATAAATCCCACTTGAACATGGTGTATGATTCTTTTAATGTGTTGTTGGATTCTGTTTGCTAGTATTTTGTTGAGGATTTTTGCATCTATATTCATCAGTGACATTGGTCTGTAATTCTTTTTTTGTAGTATCTTTGTCTGGTTTTGGTATCAGGGTGATGGTGGCCTCATAGAATGAGTTTGGGAGTGTTCCTTCCTCTGCAGTTTTTTGGAAGAGTTTGAGAAGGATGGGTGTTAAATCTTCTCTAAATGTTTGATAGAATTTACCTGTGAAGCCATCTGGTCCTGTAATTTTGTTTGCTGGAAGATTTTAAATCACAGTTTCAATTTCATTATTTGTGATTGGTCTGTTCATATTTTCTATTTCTTCCTGGTTCAGTCTTGGAAGGTTATACCTTTCTAAGAATTTGTCCATTTCTTCCAGATTGTCCATTTTATTGGCATAGAGTTGCTTGTAGTAGTCTCTTAGGATGCTTTGTATTTCTGTGGTGTCTGTTGTAACTTCTCCTTTTTTATTTCTAGTTTTATTGATTTGAGTCCTCTCCCTCTTTTTTTTGATGAGTCTGGCTAATGGTTTATCAATTTTGTTTATCTTCTCAAAGAACCAGCTTTTAGTTTTATTGATATTTGCTATTGTTTTCTTTGTTTCTATTTCATTTATTTCTGCTCTGATCTTTATGATTTCTTTCCTTCTGCTAACTTTGGGTTTTGTTTGTTCTTATTTCTCTAGTTCCTTTAGGTGTAAGTTTAGATTGTTTATTTGAGGTTTTTCTTGTTTCTTGAGCTAGGCTTGTATAGCTGTCAACTTCCCTCTTCGAACTGCTTTTGCTGCATCCCATAGGTTTTGGATCGTCATGTTTTCATTGTCATTTGTCTCTAGGTATTTTTTGATTTCCTCTTTGATTTCTTCAGTGATCTCTTGGTTATTTAGTAACGTATTGCTTAGCCTCCATGTGTTTGTGTTTTTTACGTTTTTATCCATGTACTTCATTTCTAATCTCATAGCATTGTGGTCAGAGAAGATGCTTGATATGATTTCAATTTTCTTAAGTTTACTGAGGCTTGATTTGTGACCCCAGATGTGATCTATCCTGGAGAATGTTCCATGCACACTTGAGAAGAAAGTGTAATCTGCTGTTTTTGGATGGAATGGCCTATAAATATCAATTAAATCTATCTGGTCTATTGTGTCATTTAAAGCTTCTGTTTCCTTATTTATTTTCATTTTGGATGATCTGTCCATTGGTGTAAGTGAGGTGTTAAAGTCCCCCACTGTTATTGTGTTACTGTCGATTTCGTCTTTTAGAGCTATTAGCAGTTGCCTTATGTATTGAGGTGCTCCTATGTTGGGTGCATATATATTTATAATTGTTATATCTTCTTCTTGGATTGATCCCCTGATCCTTATGTAGTGTCCTTCCTTATCTCTTGTAACATTCTTTATTTTAAAGTCTATTTTATCTGATATGAGTATTGCTACTCCAAGTTTCTTTTGATTTCCATTTGCATGGAATCTCTTTTTCCATCCCCTCACTTTCAGTCTGAATGTGTCCCTAGGTCTGAAGTGGGTCTCTTGTAGACAGCATATAAATGGGTCTTGTCTTTGTATCCATTCAGCAAGCCTGTGTCTTTTGATTGGAGCATTTAATCCATTCATTATCGATATATATGTTCCTATGACCATTTTCTTAATTGTTTTGGGTTTGTTTTTGTAGGTCCTTTTCTTCTCTTGTGTTTCCCACTTAGAGAAATTCCTTTAGCATTTGTTTTAGAGCAGGTTTGGCGGGGCTGAATTCTGTTAGCTTTTGCTTGTCTGTAAAGCTTTTGATT
>RJWK010007134.1:0-41763 GCA_004363435.1 Platanista minor
TACTTTCCAGAAAAGTATTGAATTGTTCCAGTCTATGGAAGCTAATGAACCCAACAAGAAAAACCTACAAATATAGACAGCTGTAATTCCTTCAAGGAAATAGCTCAACCACATCACAATGCAGCGAGGCTCAGCACTTTGATAAGCTTGACATATTCACACAAAACTTTCATCCAAGTATAACCACACATTTGATAAACAACATTAACTTGAAAAGGACAGAAAAGGAAACAAGCATGGTGAGGGGGAAAAAAATAATTTGGTGGAAACTGAAATATAGAAACAGGAAGAGTGGAGGAAACCATATGTCTTCTCCTTTAAGGCATGGCAAATTGGAGATGCTGAAAATCTCTCTGTCAAAACCACAACTAAATGTTTTAGATAAAATAATAAGAAAATCTACTTTTGAAAGAATAGATGACTTTCAAGAAAGTAAGCAAAATTATTTGTGGTTAAGGAAAAAGCAGGAGTGAGTTATATGGAAACTAAAGTGCTAAAATTTTCAGATGTTTCAGGGGCAACTGAGAAATTCTATGCTTGGAGGTTGCTGAGAAATTCTATGCTTGGAGGTTGCTAAGAAATTCTATGTCTTATGTTTCTGGGCAGATTCAGAAAACTTTTTCTAGAATATCCTCCATAAAAACAGAATGTGGGATAGGGTATGCTTTTCTGGAATATTTTGAAATAGGGGGAAAATATTCCCTAGAAAGGACTACACAGAAAATGTTCCGTCTTGAGAGGTTATGAAAGATGTTTTTCATAGCAATTCATTAACACTGAGGACTATGTAGGTGTGTTCGAAATTGTCTACAAAAATTTAAAAGGAGGAAATAATGTAATATATGTTTGTACTAACCTGTAAAAAAATCAATAATTAATTATAAAAAGTCAAAATAAAACGCTAGGATTTGACCAAGTGTGACACCCATTCTTTTTTTTTTTATTTTTTATTGGAGTATAGTTAATTTACAATGTTGTGTTAGTTTCAGGTGTACAAAGAAGTTAATCTGTTATACATATACGTATATCCACTCTTTTTTACATTCTTTTCCCACATAAGCCATTTCAGAGTATTGAGCAATTACAGAGTTCCCTGTGCTATAGAGTAGGTCCTTATTAGTTATCTATTTTATATATAGTAGTGTGTATATGTCAATCCCAGTCTCCCAATTTATCCCTTCCCTCTCTACCCCCTCCATTCTTAACAAAAATTTTTAGCAAACTAGCAATAGAAAAAAAGTCCTTAATCTGATAAAAGTTTTCTCCTAAAAAATATTAATGTTTACTGGTGAAATAGCAAAGCTTTCTGCCTGAAATCAGAATGAGGAAACTTGCCAACTCTCACAGCTTCTATTAACAATGTACTTGAGATCTGAGTCAGTGAAATAAATCTTCATTATGACTTTGAGTTAGGTAATGATAACTTAAATGGGGCACATGTATTCCTATACAGCTAAATAAATCTATATCAAGAATGGAAAGGAATGGGCTTCCCTGGTGGCACAGTGGTTGAGAGTCCACCTGCCGATGCAGGGGACACGGGTTCGTGCCCCGGTCCGGGAGGATCCCACATGCTGCAGAGCAACTGGGCCCGTGAGCCATGGTCGCTGAGCCTGTGCGTTCGGAGCCTGTGCTCTGCAACGGGAGAGGCCACAACAGTGAGAGGTCCGCGTACCACGAATGGAAAAGAAGAAATAAAAATCTAATTTTTCAAAGATGACATTATCCTATGTGTTAAAAATCTAAAAAGAATGTAAAGGAAAACCATTCAAAATTAATAAATATACCTAATAAGGTCAATGACCGGAAGTCATATATTTTCTTCCAGTTTTATTGATCTGTAATTGACATACAGCACTGTATAATTTAAGGTATACAGCATAATGATTTGACTTACATACATCATGACATGATCACCACAATAAATTTAGAGAACATCACATATTACATGCCTAGGAGTAAATTAAATACCTAGTAGAGATATACTGAAGACCTCTATGAAGGATTAAAATAGCCACAAAAGTTGATCCTTTTCTCATTTAGGTGAGCTTATGTCTCTTCCCCTTCATCCTGGGTGACTGCTTTGACATATACAAAATGGCAGGAGTGACATTTTACCAGTTTCCAGATGCAGGCCTTAGAAGATCGGCAGCTTCTATTTCTTGTCTCATGGAACACTGGCTCTTGGAATCTAGCTGTCTTGCTGGGAGAAAGACCAAGCACCCCAGTGGAGGGAAATAGAGCCAACAACCTCAGCCACATCCTCAGATGACAGTCATCAACAACTAGGAAGCAATGTGATCAAGCCACTTTGGAAGTGGCCCAGATAAGGTTACACTGAGGAAGAGCAAGCTGTCTTCACAAAGCCTTGTTCTAATTACAGATTCATGAGCAAAATAAATTACTGCTGTCTTAAGCCACTACAATTTGGAGTAATTTATTATGAGTGCTGAATAACTGGAAAATGTTAATGACTTGGAAGATTCAAAATTTTAACAGTATTCTCTCCAAATTGATCTATAGATTAAAGGCAATCCCAGTCAAAAATGCAGACACAAAAAGAGTACATCCTATGTGATTACATTAATTTAATGCTTAAGATTAGTCAACACAAATATATGGTATTAGAAATTATGATACAGGTTATTTTGGCTTAAAGTGAGATGGAAACAATTTGGAAAAAGTGTAAGTATAGCTTTGTGAATGGTAATATATATTCTTAATACTGTTTACCTGGTGTATATACCTGCTGTGAAAAAAAAATCAAGCTGAATATGTATAATTTGTACTCACTTCTGTGTACTTAATAAAAAGTTAAACATGTTGGAAAAGCATTACAGAGAAACATTTGCAAAAATGAAAATAGCCAGACAAGATGGCACTTGATTTACTAATGCAAAATAATATTATGATGCAGTATATATTTTTATTTTGGAATATGTAGACATGTGATGAAATACATATTTTTGTATAGGTATAATAAAAGCAAATCAAAGGTAATAATTACTTCTAGCATGCAAATTTGGGATGTGTAGTTTTCAATCATTTCACTAATATTTTATTTCATGAAAATGTTCTAGAATGTGGAAGAATTACCAGAATTGATAAAATGGTAATAGTTAAACAAATGTTAGATTTATTATATGCTATACTTTTCTATAGTATTAAGTATTTTATAATTTTTTTAAAAACATGAAATAAAACTGGGATCCCAGTCTTTGGATTGTTGACTAATTCCAACTAACAAACTTGGTGCATTCTCAATCCTACCTCTGAATTTGTGTCCCCATTACTATTTTGCACCAAAATCTATGCACTATACAGATAACAATACTAGGGCAGATCTCATAGATCTTGGATTTTTTAATCTCACTTCTACGAGTGAAAGAGAAAAGAAGAAAAGAACAAAATGGGGGGGGGCTGGTATTTAGATAGCTTCTTCCTCCCTACTACCTTAACTTAACTAAATTCTTTCTGTTGTCTTTTTTTCTGTTGAAATGGGAAAGAGGAGACTATCCATACATAGTTCTCAAACAGTACAAAGTCTTGTGCTGGTTCCCATCACACCAGTGTCAAGGGAGAAAGTCTCTGTACAGAGTGCTACCAAAAACTCCAATAGGAGAACAGTTCAAATACATAATTCTTTTAGTTCTCCTTTAGAAATTCTAGCTACCTTTCAACTGGGTCTTATACTTTCCTTGTCTGATCAAACCTAATGCTCTCCAAGGATGGAATGTGGTGGAGGAGGTGGAGGAGGATAGGCGTGGGGTGTGGTGGGGTGTGGTGAGCTTTATATTCTTACTAGGATCGGAATGTGTGCTTAACATATTATTAATTGCCCAATACATACTTAATAAATTTTAAGTAATAATTTCACTTTCATAGCCATTGACATATATTATGGAGCTTTAATTTTACATATACCAACCTGACGGTTTTATTTTATTGTGGAATTCATCCACTTATGTTAAAACTGCTTTCCAAATATACTCAGAAGTAAATCAATAAGTTGACAATAATGCTTGATTAGTCTGATAAACACATCCCTGAAAAATATATTTTTGTAAGCCTGATTTTTAGAATGTTTCTCCTTTTTAAGTATAATTTTCAAATTAATTTTATTATATTTTCTGTTTTAGCTTAAATATGACTTTTTAAACTTCATAATTATGCGTTGTTTAAGTAAACCCAGTATGTGAAACTTCGGACTGATGTAAAATACAGTTTTTCAGACCATAAAGATATTCAGTAGAAATGTTTTCTTTAAGTGACCATTTCCCAAATGCATTTTGATTGAGTTTTCGTTTCAAATTTATTCATAGTAGACCTTTATAAGAATATGCTTATTATTTAAGGTGAGTTATACCTACACATAGATTATTTATTAGAAACATTCTGGGTTTATTTTCTACATGTTTTTGTAACATTCCTACCCCTAAGGTTTATCGACTGAAGAAATATTTTGTTTAATTTGGCTTAGCACTACATAGAAAAATGTGCTTTGGGAATTTTTACTTTGCCTCATATATGAAAAATGGTCACTGCTGGAAACAGCAAAGCAGACTAAATGGACTAAAGATCTTACCAAGGAAAATAATAATGTATTTTAAACACAGAAGTGAAAATCTTGGTTAAATTCAAAGAAATAGTTTACTGAGTTAGGTATAATCAGAGAGGAAAGAGAAAATAAAATGCAAAACTCAATGCATGTGTTAAAACCTCTAGAACTTATAACACAGACTGAACTTTAATGTATGTAAAGGAAATTTTTTTTTTAAAGTTCAAAGGATCCTAGGATGGAATGTAGTATGTTTTACATATGTATGAAATAAACTCACTGAAGGGACTGGGGAAAAATAATACCACCCTAAATAACAACTTTACATAATTCTGTAAACCAGTTGGCAGTTTCCTTTCGCAGGGGACTATGGATTAGTAATTCTGACACCGACATTCATGCATACTGAAATTGAACAATTAAGTAAATGGATGGTGGGAACCAGATGAAGTAGGAGTTTACAGATCAGCAAGGGGAGAAAGCTAGAATGATCCATGTGGCAATGGATTACAGTTAAGGACATCAGTATGTACTCATGTTTAGCTTAAGATAGATACATGTGATTACATATGACATATTTATGGATATGTATGTGTACACATGCTAATATATATCATATTACATGTCCTTGCTCTGTTAGCTGAGCAGGCTTAGAATAAATGACACCCCAGTCGGTTACAAGTAATAATTCCATTCCAAATACTACAGTATGGGAAGGGAAAAAAAAATAACTTTACAATGGAGAAACCTGACAAATACTACCTCAACCAAATTATCAAGTTCCACATCTACAATTATAAGTCATACTAAGGGTATATACTCTTGATAGGACACTTTATCTTTGCCATCTTCTACCACCAAATATATAACCCCAGTATAAGCACAAGAAAAATATCAGACAAATCCCAACTGAGGCACATTTTACAAAATACCTGACCAGTACTCTTCAAAACTATTAAAGTCAACAAAAACAAGGTTACACTGAGAAATTGTTACAGCTAAGAGGAGCCTAAGGAGAGATGATGAATGTATATAATATGGTATCTTGAAGGGGATCTTGGAACAGAAAAAGGATATTAGGTAAAAATGAAGGAAATCTAAATAAAATATAGACTTTAGTTATTAATAAGCTATTAATTTTGGTGTATTAATTGTGATAAATGCAGCCTACTAATGAGAGATGTTAATAATAAAGGGAATTCATTACAGCATAATTTGGAATTCTGTACTATCTTTGCAATTTTTTGGTAAATCTAAAAGTGTTCTAAGATTTTTTTTTAAAGTTAATTTATAAGGCTTTTTTAAGTAAATAATATTTTAGGGCTTAATCAGTTAATACTGATTATATATAATCACAAAAATGGGAATAAAAATAGTATCCATTAATTGAAAACTTACTATAAACCAAGCTATATTCTAGGAACATTATAGTCATGAATCAAATCTCCAAAACAACTTTGCAAAAATAGATAAAATTATAAAATATATTGAATATTGATGTATTAATATATGTCAAGAACTATTCTAAATTCCTTATACACACTATCTCATTTATTTCTCACAACTCTATGAAGTTCATTTTATACATTTGTTAATGAAGACATTAACACTCTAAAAGCTTAAAGAAACAACATTATAAAATGGACAAGTAAATGTACATAATTCAAATAAGGCTGTCTGATTTCCCTCTATTCTTAAAAATTGTGCAGTACTATCTCATTTAATGCTATAACATTCCTTTAATTTAGACATTAAAATCCTCAATGAGCTTTATATAGATTTACAGTAAAGTGAATTTTTCAATAACACACTCAGTAAGAGGTGGAAGTTGTTTAGTTCTAAAATCCCTGTTTTTTTTTCCATTACTATTCTGATCTCAAACCATTATGCAGAAGCCAGATATCTCTAATCTACAAAATATTCTGCTATGTACTTTAAGGAATACAAAGATATATACCAGCCATAGATTTTGCACTAATGAAATGTGTGTGTGTATGCACATACATACAATATACCTGTTACAATTAAGTTTACTTACAAATGACATAGCCTAAAATAATAGTATCATAAAAAAATAGATGTTTAATCTCTCTTAAATAGAAGAGTCAGAAATAAACAGTCAAAAACTGAATGGCACTCAACAGGGTGAGATTTAAAACTTATTTCCATCTTGTTTTTCTCTCATCTTCACCTAATAGTCTGAGATAGATATTTTGGCTCAAACATTCACACCTCAAATTACAATGAATAAAAATTAGGAACAAGAATAGAAAAGTGCAATGTCTTCATTTAAGCATACATGCTGAGTTTGAGATGATTATGGTGCATTTTTGTGGAAAAGTTAATGGTTAGGTTAACTCAGGAAAGGGATTAGGACTAGAAACATAGTTGTCAGAGTTAAGGCTAAGTTTCAGGCATTAGCTAAAAGCCTGTTTAATAGAATTGACCATAAATTAAACAGATAAACTAGAAGGAGCAGTGTTAATTTAATATGTATTATGGTTAGACTTTTAAAAATACAGTGTAATTTTTTGAACTCTGAGGCTCAGTGTGATCTGTGATTTCAATGGATCTCTAGGTTTCTGTCAAGAATGAGAGGACACAGCCTAAAGAATCTGTTAACCAAACTGACCCTGAGATTTAGTTTATTGATTCCAACCATTTTTTTTTCCAACCATTTTTATTATTCATTTATTCAACAAAAATTATTTTTTGCCTACTATGTTCAAAGCCCTATGGTAGTTATTAGAAATATAAACATGAATAAGTCTGTCAAAAATCCAGAAATATAAAAATTAAAACTGCTAAATCAATAAAATAGTATTTAGAGTTTATTGTGCATATAAGAATATTTAGTAAACTGAGAACTTTCAAATTCAAAACTAATATGAATTTAAGGGGCATGATGTTACAGGATGGCTTATGAAGTGAAAATACTGAAGCTGTTTAACTTTTACAATGATTGGTTATTACAGTGGGGATTCCCAGATGACCAGAGATCGATTAAAAATGATTATCTTATACTATTTTTTGGATGATGTGGTAAGTTTCTTTTATGATTATCAGATGTATTTACAAGAAATAACCTCAGTTAAGTTTCACTTATGTTCGTGACACAAGCTAGATTTAGTTTTACTTACCTGGCTTAATGATTTCATCTACTGAAGGAATTTACAAGTCCAGTCTCCATTTTTATTTAATGTCAACAGTTGAAATAATCCCTATTTTTTAATGTTCATATTCTTCAGGGTGCAGAGACAGGGTGGACTTCAGGGCTACTTAGAATCAATAGCTTATTGATAACCACAAAGTTACCAGATTTAGTATCATTTTCATCTTTTTAAAAAAATTATTTATTTATTTATTTATTTTTGGCTGTGTTGGGTCTTCTTTGCTGCATGCAGGCTTTCTCTCTAGTTGAGGTGAGTGGGGGTTACTCTTCATTGCAGTGCGAGGGTTTCTCATTGCAGTGGCTTCTC
The DNA here is from genome assembly GCA_004363435.1 of Platanista minor. Taxonomy (NCBI): domain Eukaryota; kingdom Metazoa; phylum Chordata; class Mammalia; order Artiodactyla; family Platanistidae; genus Platanista; species Platanista minor. The sequence continues at coordinate 8,038 of RJWK010007134.1, forward strand.
TTATTGTGGAACACAGGCTCTAGGCACTCAGGCTTCAGTAGTTGTGGCACATGGGCTTAGTGGCTCCTCAGCATGTGGGATCTTCCTGGACCAGGGCTCGAACCCACGTCCCCTGCATTGGCATGTGGATCCTCAACCACTGCACCACCATGGAAGTCCCATATTATCATCTTCATCTTATAGTAGATTTTCTATTGTAGTGGGTCTGTCAAGGACATCTCAGGCTACATGTTTCCTTGACTTTGTCAAAGTCAAGAACCAGTGAAAGAAAAAGAAAATTAAAGTCTTCTCATAATTTTAAGAAATTATTAAATAGAAGAGATAGAAATACCTAGGTCAGTATCCATATATGTAAAGAATGACTGTGGTGAGAATTTTGTATTATTATGATAAGCTTAGAGAAAAATCATGACTTTAACTTAGAGTGAAGTCAAATACTCATAACTTGTATTAGAAATTATATTTAAACTAAAGGAGAAGAAGGAATTCCTATTGTGACAGCAAACACAATGCTCACTATCAATGGTGAGTGAAGGTTCTCTGAAGAGGTGACATATAAGTTGAGATCCTAAGTACAAGAAGGAACTATGTAAATAAAGATCAGTTGGAATAGGCAGAAAGAAGAGTTATTACCACAAAAAAGGGAGAAAAGAACTTGGTGTTTTGAGGCAACCCAATAAAGAGCAGCATTGTGAATGAGGGGGAGAACAAAGTCAGAGGTATGCAATGAGGCTGGATATGAAGGAAAAGATAAGTCAGTTAAGCCAACGCAAAAAGTTGGGATTTTTATTCTCATTGTAATAAGACGCCAGTGGAGAATTTCAAGGACAATAACAGAATCCAGGGATCATGTTGGTTACTCACGTTGGAAATATTGACAAGTCCCAAACGGCATATATTGCTTGAGAGGTGAAATAATTATCTGAGGAGTGGTCATATTTGGAAAGCAGAAAAAATTTTAATGGTGCTTCAAAATTTTTTTCTTCTACATTTTTCTCTTTTATTATTTTTCTTTTTAGTTATCAGCAACTTGTCTCAATCTATACAAAATTATTGTTAATGAACAAGTAAATATTAGAGAAAATAGTGTTGAAAACCTAAGCATACAAGTCTTGACTTATTTTCAGTATGAGCCTAGCTTTTCTATAGATACTTTTAAAACCTACCTTTTCTATGTCTCAGCATATGTAGTTGTATATAATCCACACAATATAATATAATGAAAATGCAAGCAACTGCCTTTTTATCATATACTGGGATTCACTTTAGGTTTTATTTTTTCATAAAAAATCTTGGAACAAGAATAAGATTGGGAATTAAAATCCATGAAAACTGCTGTAAAGTCATCTTGTCAAAGTAAGAACAAATATAAACAGCCTACCAATTAGAGATTTACCATACACTTGCCAGTGATACTAAAAGAATTAGTTCAATGTAATATGATTTTTCTCCAGGCTCTCAACCAGATATCTACATGAGGTAAACCATCAAGCAGAAAAGAGTTTCCTCCTAAAAAATACTCACTTCTCTGGTGGTTGAAAATAAGTACAATGAAATCTAGGTCACTTTGAGGACTTTTTGGACTTTTAAAAACAGAATTAAGACTTTGACAAGATAGCATTTTGTTATAAAAATGTAGCATCTGAAGATTATTCTTCATAAAGTTCACTCACAAGAAACTGATTCACACAAAATATTTTCTTTGTTGACGTAAAACACATAATTCAGATCCCACATCCACATATATCATAAAACTTGTTATAACTGCTTATGTATGAGGATTCCTTTATCGATTGAATATAGAAATTATTTATAATTTTAACTATGTCATTATTAAATATGTACTTTTATATTATGAAAATAACAGAATTTTAGATAACCAAAATAAAATGATTTATAAATCAAACTGGAAATGATGAAACGAGAAAGGTGGTAACTTTGTTTTAACTTCTATTAATGGAATGTAAAATAGTTTAAATATAATGAAATATTCAATTAAACATTTCTCAAAGTAACTTTTTTATTTAGGAAATATTCAGCACAGGTGTTAGAGTGGATATGTTATACATATCTGAAATTTCTAAGCAGTTCACACAATATAACTTTCTATTACTGAATCTGTCTTCATTCAGACTTCTGCATTTTGTTGTTTATGACCAAATGATTTCCTTTTACTTGCACACACATTTAAATGTGTGGTAATAAAACATGATGAGGGAAGAGCAAGGTAATTATGAATGAATAGATGTAATAGACAAACCAACGAATTACATATGTATCTGCATGGATTATAACCAGACACGTAGAAATAGGAACAATTACAAAACACTTCTAAACAGCTCTCTGTAGACATTTTTACACTTCTGCCATGTGAAGTCCACTCGTTTTTACATTTATCATTAATTTATGGAGATCATCACATGTTTAGTTTTTCTTTATTATGATCTTTTTTTAAATCTTTATTGGAGTATAATTGCTTTACAATGGTGTATTAGTTTCTGCTTTATAACAAAGTGAATCAGTTATACATACACATATGTTCCCATATCTCCTCCTTCTTGTGTCTCCCTCCCTCCCACCCTCCCTATCCCACCCATCCAGGTGGTGACAAAGCACCCAGCTGATCTCCCTGTGCTATGCGGCTGCTTCCCACTAGCTATCTATTTCACGTTTGGTAGTGTATATATGTCCATGCCACTCTCTCACTTTGTCACAGCTTACCCTACCCCCTCCCCATATCCTCAAGTCCATTCTCTAGTAGGTCTGTGTCTTTATTCCCGTCTTTCCCCTAGGTTCTTCACAACACTGCGTTTTTTCTTAGATTACATATATATGTGTTAGCATACAGTATTTGTCTTTCTCTTTCTGACTTACTTCACTCTGTATGACAGACTCTAGGTCCATCCACCTCACTACAAATAACTCCATTTTGTTTCTTTTTATGGCTGAGTAATATTCCATTGTATATATGTGCCACATCTTCTTTATCCATTCACCGATAATGGACACATGGGTTGTTTCCATCTCCAGGCTATTGTAAATAGAGCTGCAATGAACATTTTGGTACATGACTCTTTTTGAATTATGGTTTTCTCAGGGTATATGCCCAGTAGTGGGATTGCTGGGTCATATGGTAGTTCTACTTGTAGTTTTTTAAGGAACCTCCATACTGTTCTCCATAGTGGCTGTACCAATTCACATTGCCACCAGCAGTGCAAGAGTGTTCCCTTTTCTCCACACCCTCTCCAGCATTTATTGTTTCTAGATTTTTTGATGATGGCCATTCTGACTGGTGTGAGATGATATCTCTTTGTAGTTTTGATTTGCATTTCTGTAATGATTAATGATGTTGAACATTTTTTTATGTGTTTGTTGGGAGTCTGTATATCTTCTTTGGAGAAATGTCTATTTAGGTCTTCTGCCCATTTTTGGATTGGGTTGTTTGTTTTTTTGTTATTGAGCTGAATGAGCTACTTGTACAGTTTGGAGATTAATCCTTTGTCAATGTCTTCATTTGCAAATATTTTCTCCCATTCTGAGGGTTGTCTTTTGGTCTTGTTCATGGTTTCCTTTGCTGTGCAAAAGCTTTTAAGTTTCATTAGGTCCCATTTGTTTATTTTTGTTTTTATTTCCATTTCTCTAGGAGATGGGTCAAAAAGAATCTTGCTTTGATTTATGTTTTCCTCTAAGAGTTTGATAGTTTCTGGCCTTACATTTAGGTCTTTAATCCATTTTGAGCTTATTTTTGTGTATGGTGTTAGGGAGTGTTCTAGACTCATACTTTTATACGTATCTGTCCAGTTTTCCCAGCACTACTTATTGAAGAGGCTGTCCTTTCTCCACCATACATTCCTGCCTTCTTTATCAAAGATAAGGTGACCATATGTGTGTGGGTTTATCTCTGGGCTTTCTATCCTGTTCCATGGATCTATATTTCTGTTTTTGTGCCAGTACCATACTGTCTTGATTACTGTAGCTTTGTAGTACAGTCTGAAGTCAGGGAGCCTGATTCCTCCTGCTCCATTTTTCGTTTACAAGATTGCTTTGGCTCTTCAGGGTCTTTTGTGTTTCCATACAAATTGTGAAATTTTTTATTCTAGTTCTGTGAAAAATGCCAGTGGTAGCTTGATAGGGATTGCATTGAATCTGTAGATTGCTTTGGGTAGTAGAGTCTTTTTCACAATGTTGATTCTTCCAATCCAAGAACATGGTATATCTCTCCATCAATTAGTATCATCTTTAATTTCTTTCATCAGTGTCTTATAATTCTCTGCATACAGGTCTTTGTCTCCTTAGGTAGGTTTATTCCTAGATATTTTATTCTTTTTGTTGCAATGGTAAATGGGAGTGTTTTCTTGATTTCACTTTCAGGTTTTTCATCATTAGTGTATAGGAATGCCAGAGAATTCTGTGCATTAATTTTGTATCCTGCTACTTTACCAAATTCATTGATTAGCTCTAGTAGTTTTCTGGTAGCATCTTTAGAATTCTCTATGTATAGTATCATGTCACCTGCAAACAGTGACAGCTTTACTTCTTCTATTCCGATTTGGATTCCTTTTAATTCCTTTTCTTCTCTGATGGTTGTAGTTAAAACTTCCAAAACTATGTGGAGTAAGAGTGGTGAGAGTGGGCAACCTTGTCTTGTTCCTGATCTTATTGGAAATGTTTTCAGTTTTTCACCACTGAGGACAAATGCGGCTGTGAGTTTGTCACATATGGCCTTTATTTTGTTGAGTAAAGTTCCCTCTATGCCTACTTTCTCCAGGGTTTTTATCATAAATGGGTGTTGAATTTTGTTGAAAGCTTTCTCTGCATGTATTGAGATGATCATATTGTTTTTCTCATTCAGTTTGTTAATATGGTGTATCACGTTGATTGATTTGCATATATTGAAGAATCCTTGCATTCCTGGAATAAACCCCACTTGATCATGGTGTAGGATGCTTTTAATGTGCTGTTAGATTCTGTTTGCTTGTATTTTGTTGAGGATTTTTGTATCTATGTTCATCAGTGATATTGGCCTGTAGTTTTCTTTCTTTGTGACATCCTTGTCTGGTTTTGATATCAGGGTGATTGTGGCCTCGTAGAATGAATTTGGGACTCTTCCTCCCTCTGCTTTATTGTGGAAGAGTTTGAGAAGGATAGGTGTTGACTCTTGTCTAAATGTTTGATAGAATTCGCCTGTGAAGCCATCTGGTCCTGGGCTTTTTTTGTTGGGAGATTTTTAATCACAGTTCCAATTTCAGTGCTTGTGATTGGTCTGTTCATATTTTCTATTTCTTCCTGATTCATTCTTGGCAAGTTGTGCATTTCTAAAAATTTTTCCACTTCTTCCAGGTTGTCCATTTTACTGGCATAGAGTTGCTTGTAGTAATCTCTCATAATCTTTTGTATTTCTGCAGTGTCAGTTGTTACCTCTCCTTTTTCATTTCTGATTCTACTCATTTGAGTCTTCTCCCATTTCTTCTTGATGACTCTGGCTAATGGTTTATCAATTTTGTTTATCTTCTCAAAGAACCAGCTTTTAGTTTTATTGATCTTTGCTATCATTTCCTTCATTTCTTTTCCATTTTTTTCTGCTCTGATTTTTATGATTTCTTTCCTTCTGCTAACTTTGGGGCTTTTTTGTTCTTCTTTCTCTAATTGCTTTAGGTGTTAGGTTAGGTTGTTTATTCGAGATGTTTCCTGTTTCTTAAGGTAGGATTGTATTGCTATAAGCTTCTCTCTCAGAACTGCTTTTGCTGCATCCCATAGGTTTTGGGTCATCATGTCTGCATTGTCATTTGTTTCTAGGTATTTTTTCATTTCCTCTTTGATTTCTTCAGTGATCACTTCGTTATTAAGTGTTTATTGTTTAGCCTACATGTGTTTGTATTTTTTACAAATCTTCTGCTGTAATTCATATCTAGTCTCATAGCGTTGTGGTCAGAAAAGATACTTCATACAATTTCAATTTTCTTAAATTTACCAAGGCTTGATTTGTGATGCAAGATATGATCTATCCTGCAGAATGTTCTATGAGCACTTGAGAAAAATGTGTATTCTGTTGTTTTTGGATGGAATGTCCTATAAATATCAATTAAGTCCATCTTGTTTAATGTATCATTTAAAGCTTGTGTTTCCCTATTTATTTTCATTCTGTATGATCTGTCCATTGCTGAAAGTGGGGTGTTAAAGTCTCCTACTTGAATGTGTTACTGTCGATTTCCCCTTTTATGGCTGTTAGTATTTGCCTTATGTATTGAGGTGCTCCTGTGTTGGGTGCATAAATATTTACAATTGTTATATCTTCTTCTTGGATCAACCCCTTGATCATTATGTAGTGTCCTTCTTTGTCTCTTCTAATAGTCTTTATTTAAAGTCTATTTTGTCTGATATGAGACTTGCTACTCCAGCTTTCTTTTGGTTTCCGTTTGCATGGAATATCTTTTTCCATCCCCTTACTTTCAGTCTGTATGTGTCTCGAGGTCTGAAGTGGGTCTCTTGTAGACAGCATATATATGGGTCTTGTTTTTGTATCCATTCAGCCAGTCTGTGTCTTTTGGTGGGAGCATTTAACCTGTTTATATTTAAGGTAATTATCAATATGTATGTTCCTATTCATATTTTCTTAATTGTTTTGGTTTTGATATTGTAGATATTTTCCTTCTCTTGTGTTTCTTGCCTAGAGAAGTTCCTTTAACATTTGTTGGAAATCTGGTTTGGTGGTGCTGAACTCTCTCCACTTTTACTTTTCTGTAAAGGTTTCAATTTCTCCATCAAATCTGAATGAGATCCTTGCTGGGTAGAGTAATCTTGGTTTTAGTTTTTTCTCCTTCATCACTTTAAATATGTCCTGCCAGTCCATTCTGGCTTGAAGAGTTTCTGCTGAAAGATCAGCTGTTAACCTCATGGGGATTCCCTTGTGTGTTATTTGTTGTTTTTCCCTTGCTGCTTTTAATATGTTTTGTTTGTATTTAATTTTTGATAGTTTGATTAGTATGTGTCTTGGAGTGTTTCTCCTTGGATTTATCCTGTATGGGACTCTCTGTGCTTCCTGGACTTGATTAACTATTTTCTTTCCCATATTAGGGAAGTTTTCAACTACAATCTCTTCATATATTTTCTCAGGCCCTTTCTTTTTCTCTTCTTATTCTGGAACCACTATAATTTGAATGTTGGTGTGTTTAATGTTGTCCCAGAGGTCTGAGACTGTCCTCAGTTCTTTTCATTTTTTTTTCTTTATTCTGCTCTGCAGTAGTTATTTCCACTATTTTACCTTTCAAGTCACTTATCCGTTCTTCTGCCTCAGTTATTCTGCTATTGATCCCATCTAGAGTATTTTTAATTTCATTTATTGTGTTGTTCATTGTTGCTTGTTTCATCTTTAGTTCTTCTAGGTCCTTGTTAAGTCTATTTCCAAGGTCTTGGATCATCTTTACTATCATTATTCTGAATTCTTTTTCAGGTAGACTGCCTATTTCCTCTTCATTTGTTAGTTCTGGTGGGTTTTTATCTTGCTCCTTAATCTGCTGTGTGTTTTTCTGTCTTCTCATTTTGCTTATCTTACTATGTTTGGGGTCTCCTTTTTGCCGGCTGCAGGTTCATAGTTCCCACTGTTTTTGGTGTCTGTCCCAGTGGCTATATTTGTTTCAGTGGGTTGTGTAGGCTTCCTTGTGTAGGGGACTAGTGCCTGTGTTTTGGTGGATGAGGCTGGATCTTGTCTTTCTGGTGGGCAGGGCCACGTCTGGTGGTTTGTTTCAGGGTGTCTGTGGACTTATTATGATTTTAGACAGCCTCTGTGCTAATGGGTGGTGTTGTGTTCCTGTCTTGATAGTTGTTTGGCATAGGGTGTCCAGCACTGTAGCTTGCTGGTCGGTGAATTAAGCTGGGTGCTGGTGTTGAGATGGAACTCTATGGGAGATTTTTGCCATTTGATATTATGTGGGGTTGGGAGGTCTCTTGTGGACCAATGTCCTGAAGTTGGCTCTCCCACCTCAGAGGCACAGCACTGACTCCTGGCTGCAGCACCAAGAGTCTTTCATCCACACGGCTCAGACTAAAAGGGAGAAATAGTAGAAAGAATGAAAGAAAGAAAGAAAGGAAGGAAGGAAGGAATAAAGAAAGGAAGGAAGGAAAGAGGGAAGGAAGAAAGGGAGGGAGGGAGGAAGGAAGAAGATAAAATAGAATAGAGTAAAATAAAATAAAGTTATTACAATTAAAAATAATTATTAATATGACATTTTTTAGAAGGTAAAAAACAAATGAAAAAACAACAACAAAAAAACGGACAGATATAACCCTAGGAAAAATGGTGATAGCAAAGCTATACAGACAAAATCTCACACAGAAGAATGCATGTATACACTCACAAAAAGAGGAAAAGGGGAAAAAATTACTAAATCTTGCTCTCAAAGTCCACCTCCTCCATTTGGGATGATTTGATGTCTATTCATGTATTCCACAGATGCAGGGTACATCAAGTTGATTGTGGGGATTTAATCCACTGCTCCTGAGGCTGCTGGGAGAGATTTCTCTTTCTCTTCTTTGTTAGCACAGCTCCCAGGGCTCAGCTTTGGATTTGGCCCCGCCTTTGCGTGTAGGTCGCCCGGAGGGCGTCTGTTCTTTGCTGAGACAGGACGGGGTTAAAGGAGCAGTTTGCTCGGGGGCTCTGGCTCACTCAGGCCGGGGGGGAGGGAGGGGCATGGAGTGCGGGGTGAGTCAGTGGCAGCAGAGGCCGGCAGGACGTTGAACTAGCCTGAGACGCGCCGTGCGTTCTCCCAGGGAAGTTGTCCCTGGTTCCCGGGACCCTGGAAGTGGCGGCCTGCACAGGCTCCCTGGAAGGGAGGTGTGGAGAGTGACCTGTGCTCTCACACAGGATTCTTGGTGGGGGCATCAGCAGCCTTAGCGTCTCAGGGCCGTCTCTGGGGTCTGTGCTGTTAGCCGCGGCTCGCGCCCGTCTCTGGAGCTCCTTTAAGCAGCGCTCTTAATCCCCTCTCCTCGCGCACCACGAAACAAAGAGGGAAGGAAAAGTCTCTTGCCTCTTCGGTAGGTCCAATCTTTTCCCCGGACTCCCTCCTGGCTAGCTGTGGTGCACTGACCCCCTGCAGGCTGTGTTCACACCACCAATCCCAGTCCTCTCCCTGCGCTCTGACCAAAGCCCAGGCCTCAGCTCCCAGCCCCGCCCGCCCCGGTGGGGGAGCAGACAAGCCTCTCAGCCTGGTGAGTGCCGGTCGGCAGCGATCCTCTGTGCGGGAATCTCTCCGCTTTGCCCTCCGTGCTCCTGTTGCTGTGCTCTCCTCCGTAACTCCGAAGCTTCCCCTCTCCTCCACCCACAGTCTCCACCTGGGAAGGGGATTCTCAGTGTATGGAAACCTTTCCTGCTTCACAGCTCCCTCCCACTGGTGCCGGTCCCGTCCCTATCCTTCTGTCTCTGTTTTTTCTTTTTTCTTTTGCCCTACCCAGGTACATGGGGAGTTTCTTGCCTTTTGGGAGGTCTGAGGTCTTCTGCCAGCGTTCAGTAGGTGTTCTGTAGGAGTTGTTCCACGTGTAGTTGTATTTCTCTTGTATCTGTGGGGAGGAAGGTGGTCTCTGTGTCTTACACTTCCACCATCTTCCTATGACCATATTATGATCATTTTGATTAAAGTTATACTTCACTTACAGTCTTATACCAAGTTGATTAAATGGCATAATCTCAACATTTTATTTTAATCTTTCAAGCTGAATCACTCAAAATTTTATTTAAATGTTTACAAGGTATGTAAGACGAAAGCTTCATTAGTAAGGTATTTTTTCCAATTATATTCCTATAGATTTACAACTTGGGAATGGTGTAGAAAATGTAATTGGTTCTGTGTTCGTTCTCATGTGGTTAAATGTTGATTTTGTTGCCAGATATACCCAATTCAAATTCTCAGTGGTTCACTTTCTATTGTGTATAGTTCTTAGTAATAGACCTAATTTCTTTTGCTTCAATTTTTTTCATCTGTATAATGGGAATGGGATCCTAGACACAGTAATAAGTGAACAAAAGAAACTTCAGGCATTTATATTGGAATGGAAGAAATGAAATTATCCTTATATGCAAACATGATATTCTAAGTAGAAAGCCCCAAGGAATCTACAAAAAATGATTATGTTTAGCACTAATAATTAAGATTAGTAAGATTGCAGGATTCCAATTCAATCTCCCAAGCCCACTTTTATTTCTATACACTAGCAGTGAGAAATTTAAAAAAAATAATTATTTAAAAGAAAACATTTAAAAATCACCAACAATATAAAATGCTTACTTATAAGTATAACTTGGTTTTTCTTTATTGAAACATTAACTGGAAACAAACATTATACATGTACGATATAACACACACACATATACACAAACACACAAATGTACACTGATTGTCAGTATCCCCTTTACTTTTGGAAATTAGATCTGGGTACTCTCAAGTTTAGACATTTTCTAACCCACTAAATGAAATACACACAAGTCACTTGGGAAGATGAATGAACTATTTTATTTATTTTTAATTAATTTATTTAAATTACTGTATATCAGATTTAGAGACTCAGATCAAGATGGTAGAGTAAGAGGATGTGGAACTCACCTCTCCCTAACAAACACATCGAAAATACATCTGCCTAATGAAGAATTCTCACTGAAAACTAAGGGAAATGTAGGTGAAAGACTCCTCTATAACTCAGATTACAAGAAAGGTACATGCAGAATCAGATAGGAAGGAAAGAGAAGTGATCAGAATAGGACCTGTGCCTCTGGGAGGGATTCACAGGAAAGGAAGATTAGACAGGCAGAGACCCTCCCTGGGGAGAAAGCCATTCAAGCCATATTGTGCACCACAGCCATAGGGTCCAGCAAAGGGAAGACGAGCACCCTTGGCTGGTTGGAGGGACTAACAGGCAGGTTTGCTTGCTCTGAAGCAGGGTAGAAAGGACAATTTGAAACTACACGGCTGGTTGACTTGTTTCTTGCTACCACATACACTAGCCAGAACCTAGTGAACACTCCAGCACCCTTTGCTTCATTTTGCAGCTCCACTCTAGAGCAAGGACTACCACAACTGAGGCAAAATCTCAGCCATGAGACACTGAGGTGGCTCAAACCCTAAGCAGCATCTGAGCAGAAAGGTGGTAGCCATTACTGGTGATTGCACAGACAGTGCATCAGAGCATCAGAGGAAGTCTAGATCTCTGATGGCAGCCAGATTGACACACTCCATGACCTGACCTTCACCAAAGACCCACATCAGCTCCTCTTGCTCTGGCACTGATCCCCTCTGGGGTTGAAAGTGCCAGTGCGGGGCGAAGGAAGAAAACACACTTGAAGGGAATCAAGCCAACTTGGACCCAACACCCAGGGCTTCTGCTCTAGCAGGTTGAGATCTGATACTGTACTTCACAGCGTGGTGACAACAACTAAGAAGAGGAGAAGCCCCAGGCACCCAGCTATAATCCTAACCTCTCCTTCTCCAATCTACTCCTACCAAGGTGATAGATGCCAGCACAACCAGGGGAAAGATGTGACTTTTTATCACATCAAATCCAGCTCTCCCACCAAAACCACAGGGCATGTGCAGACCATATAGGAATGGTCCCACATAAGAACACACCTTCAAGACCACCATAGGTATCTGTTTAACCTAATATCATAGACAGTGAAAAATAAGAAAAATGAGAAGACAGAGGTATTGGTCTGAATTGAAAAAGCAAGAGAAAACCCCTGAAAATACAACTAGTAAAACAGAAACAATTTACTAGATAAAGGAATCAAAACACAAGTAATAAGAATGCTAAACAAATTAAGGGATGGACTAGATGAACACAGGGGAAATTGTAACAAAAAACTAGAAAACATTAAAAAAGATGTCGGCATTGAGGAATACAATAGCTGAAAAGAAAAACACACTAGAAGGAATGAACAACAAACTAGGTGATACAGAAGTGATCTGGAAGATAGAATAATGGAAATAACACAATTAGAAAGGTTAAAAGAGAAACAAATTTAAAAAAAAATAAAAACAGTTAGAGGAATTTGGGAGATAACATCAAGCATACCATCATTCACGTTAGGGTTCCAAGAATGAGAAGAGAGAGAGAAGGAAGTAGAAAATGTATTTAATGAAATTAAGGCTGGACCATCTTCCCAAGCCTGAAGAAGGAAACAGATATTCAGGTATAGGAAGCACATAGGGTTCTAAATAAAATGAATTCAAAAGTCCCACATCAAGAAATATCATTAAATCAGCAAATATTAAAGAAAAAAAAATCTGCAAAAGAACAACAAAAGTCACATAGAAGGAAACTTTTACTACAATGATAAAGTAATCAAAACAGTATGATACTGGCACATAGACCAACGGAACAGTATAGAGAGCCCAGAAATAAATCCATGCACTTATGCTCAATTAGTCTATGACAAAGTAGCCAAGAAAAACAATGGTGAAAAGACAGTCTCTTCAATTAATGGTGCTGAGAAAAGTGGTCAGGTACACGTAAAAGAATGAAATTAGAACTTATTCTTACACCATACACAAAAATAAACTTAAAATGGATTAAACTCCTAAATGTAAAACTGTAAACTATAAAACTCCTAGAAGAGAACATAGGCAGAACACTCTTGACATAAATTGTCTCTTCAGACAAAGGGGAAAAGGTAAAAATAACCAAAAGGGGCCTAATTAAACTTAGAAGTTTTAAGCAGTAAAGAGAACCATCAACAAAATGAAAAGACAACCTAGGAATAGGAGAAAATATTTGCTTATGATCTAACTGATAATGATTAACATCTAAAATTTATAAATAGTTCATACAACTCAATGTCAGAAAAAGAAACAACCCAATTAAAAAATTTGCAGAAGACCTGTATGGACATTTTTTCCAAAGAAGACATACATATGGCTAACAGGAACTTGAAAAGACACTCAACATCACTATTCATCAGAGAAATGCAAATCAAAACCACAATGAGATATCCCTTTACATCTGTCAAAATGCTTATCATCAAAAAGTCTACGAATGCCAGATGTTGGCAAGGATGTGGAGAAAAGGGTACCTTAATACACTGTTGGTGGGAATATAAATTGGTGCAGCCACTATAGGAAACAGTATGGAGGTTCCCCTAGAAATCTAAAAATAGAACTACCATATGATCCAGCAATTCCACTACTGAGTATATAACCAATGAAAAGGAAAACATTAATTTGAAAGATACATGGACCCCAATGTCCACAGCAGTATTATTTACATTAGCCATGATATGCAAACAACATAAGTGTCCATCAACAGATGGATACACAAAGAAAACATGGTGTATATATGCAGTGCAATATTACTTAGCCATGAAAAAAAATAAAATTCTACCATTTGCAACAATGTTGATGGAACAAGAGAGTATTATGCTTAGTGAAATATGTAAGACAGAAAGAAAAACACTCTACATTATTACTTATATGTGGAATCTAAAAATAAAACAAAGGATTATATATTAAAAAAACAACAGAAACAGACTCACAGATATAGAGAACAAATTAACAGTTATTAGGGAGAGGGAAATTGGGAGGGTAGAGAGAGAGGTATTGAAATTAACAGACACAAACAACTATGTAAAAAGTAAATAAGCAAGGAGGATACATTGCACAGCACAGGAAAATATAACATTATTTTGTAATAACTTAAAGTATAATGTATAAAAATATTGAGTCACCAAGCTGTACACCGAAAACTAATATAATATTGTTAATCAACTATACTTCTTTATACTTAAAATATTATACTTGATTTACTATATTATATTAAATTTTACATGTATAATATATTGATTTTCCTTCATTCAGTAGATACTTTTGCTTTTGTTTCCTTTGCCTGAGAAGGCAAATACAAAAAATAATAAAATAAAATAAAATAAAACAAAATAAAATAAACACTGCTATGACTTATATCAAACAGCGTTCTGCCTAACATTTCTTCTAGGAGTTTTATGGTTTCCTGGTTTACACTTAATACTTTAATCATTTTGAGTTTATTTTTGTATATGGTTTAAGAAAATGGTCTAATTCCACTCTTTTACATGTAGCTGTCCAGTTTTCTGAGCATTACTAATTGAAAAGACTGTGTCTTCCCCATTGTATATAATTAGATTATTTGTCATAGATTAATTGAGGATAAATATGTGGGCTTATATCTAGCCTCTCTATTTTTATCCATTGATCTATGTGTCTGTTTTTGCGCCAGTAACATACTGTTTTTGTTTGTTTGTTTGTTTGTTTTTGCAGTACGCGGGCCTCTCACTGTTGCGGCCTCTCCCGTTGTGGAGCACAGGCTCCAGACGCGCAGGCTCAACAGCCATGTCTCACGGTCCCAGCCGCTCCACAGCATGTGGGATCTTCCCGGACCGGGGCACAAACCCGTGTCCCCTGCATTGGCAGGCGGACTCTCAACAACTGCCCCACCAGGGAAGCCCATACTGTTTTGATTACTGTAACTTTGTAGTATAATCTGAAGTCAGGAAGCTTGATACTTTCAGTTTTATTCTTTGTTCTAAAGTTTGCTTTGACTATTTGGAGACTTTTGTGGTTTTATACAAATTTTAGGATCACTTTTTTCTACTTCTGTGAAAATGTCATGGGTATTTTGACAGAGATTGCACTATAAATTCATAGATTGCTTTGTTTAGTGTGGACATTTTAACAATATTTGTTCTTCCAATCCAAGAATATGTGATATCTTTCCATTTCTTTATATCATTTTCAAATTCCTTCACCAGTGTTTTATAGTTTTCATAGTATAGGTCTTTCACCACTTTGATTATGTTTATTCCTAGTTTTTTTAATACTTTTTGATAAGATTTTAAGTGGGATTTATTTTTCTTTCTACTTCTGATAGTTCATTATTAGTGTATAGAAAACGAATAGACTTCAATATGTTAATTTTGTATTCTGCAACTTTACTGAATTCATTTATTAATTCTAATCATTTTTTGGTGGAGAATTTAGAGCTTTTCTGTATATATTATAATATGTCATCTGTAAGTAATAACAGTTTTACTGTTATACATCCACTTTGAATGGCTTTATTTCTTTTTCTTGTTTGATTGCTGTGGCTGACCTGACAATACTATGTTAAATAGAAGTGTTGAGAGTAGGCATTCTTTTATTGTTTCTGATTGTACAGAAAAGCTTTCAGCTTTCATCATAGAGTAAGATGTTACCTCTGGGTTTGTCATAAATGGCTTTTATCCTGTTGAGATATGTCCCCTGTATACCAACATTAATGAGAGTTTTCATCATGAATGGCTGTTAAATTTTGTCAACTGCTATTTCTGTGTCTACTGAGATGGTTGTGTGAATGTTTTCCTTCCTTTTCTTAACGTGCTGTATCACACTGATTTATTTGTGAATATTGAACTATCCCGGCACCCCTGGAATAAATTTCCCTTGATCATCATGTATGATCCTTTTTATACATTGTTGAATTTGCTTTGTTAATATTTTGTTGAAGATTTTTACATCTATTTTTATCAGAGATATTGGCCTGTAATTTTTTTTTTTTGTGGTGTTTTTGACTTGTTTTAGTATTAGGGTAATGGAGGCCTTGTAAAATTAATTTGGGAGTGTTTTATCTTCTTCAGTTTTGGGGGATAGTTTGAGAAGCATAGTTTTACTTTTTTACATGTTTAATAGAATTCAACTGTGAAGCTGACCATTACTGGAATTTTGTTTAATGGGAGTTTTTTGATTACTGATTCAATTTCAGTTCTAATAATCAGTGATTCAGATTATATATTTTTTCCTGATTCAGTCTTATAAGTTTTTATGTTTCAGGAATTTATCCATTCCTTCTAGGTAGTCCAATTTGTTGGCATATAACTGTTTGTAGTATTCTCTTACAGTCTTTGTATCTCTGTGTTATTGTTGTAATTTCCTGTTTCTTATTTCTTATTTTGTTTATTTGGGTCCTTTCTCTTTTTATCTTTATGATCCTGACTGAAGGCTCACAAATTTTGTTTATATTTTCAAAAATACAGCTCTTGGTTTCTTGATCTTTTTTATTAAAAAAAAAATTGTTTTGGCCTCTATTTTATTGATTTCCTTTTTGATCAGTATTACTTTCTTCCTTCTGCTGACTTTAGGCTTTCTTTGCTCTTCTTTTTTGTAATTCCTTTAGATGGTAAGTTAGGCTGTTTATTTGAATTTTTTTCTTTCTTTCTTGAGGTAGACCTATATCACTGTTAAATTCTCTCTTAGAACTGCTTTTGCTGTATTCCACTGACTCTGGAAAGTTTTGTTTTTATTTTCATTTCTCTCAAGGAATTTTCTGATTTCTTTTTCATTTTTAATTGACCCATTTTTTTTGATAGCATGTTGTTTAGTCTTTGCATGTTTGTTTTTCCAATATTTCTAGTTTCCTACCATTGTGTTCAGAAAAGACACTTGATATAATTTCTATCCTCTTAAATTTGAGGCCTAGCTTGGGATTTTGTGGCCTAGCATGGCATTTCTCCTTGAGCATTTTCCATGTGCGCTTGAAAGGAATGTGTATTCTTCCATTCTTCTATGCAATATCTTGTAGATATCTTTTAATTCCAACTGGTCTTTTGTGTCATTTAATACCACTTCTCCCTTATTGATTTCTGTCTGGATGATCTATTCATTGACATATGTGGGGTGTTGAAGTCCCCTACTATTATTGCATTATTTTCAGTTTCTCTCTTTATATCTATTTATATTTGCTTTGCATAGTTAGTTGTTCCTATATTAGATGTATATGTGATAATGAATATTATATCCTCTTCTTTTATTGATCCCTTTATCATTATATAATGCCCATCTTTTTCTTTTTGTTATAGGCTTTGTTTTAAAGACTACTTTGATATGTGTATTGCTACCCAGCTTATTTTTGTTTCCATTTGCATGAAATATATTTTTCCATCCCCTCACTTTCAGTCTGTGTGTGTCTTTAGCTCTGAATTGAGTCTCATGTAGGCACCAAATAGATGGGTTTTGTTTTTCTATCCAATCAGCACACTGTGTCTTTTCATTGGAGCACTTAGTCCTATGAAATTTTGGGAATTATTGACAAGTATGTACTTAATGCCATTTTTTTACTTGTTTTCTGGTTGTTTTTATAGTTCTTCTCTGTTCTTTTCTTCTTCTTTTAGTTTCTTCCCTTGTGGTTTGATGATTTTCTTTAGTGGTGTGCTTGTGTTCCTTTCTCTTATGTTATTGTACATTTTTGATTTGTGGTTACCATGGAGTTTATATATGTTGACTGTATCTATTTCTACTTGTTTTAAGCTGATAGTCATTAAGGTGAAGTATATTCTATAATATACCCCCCTCTCCCATGTTCTGTGGTTTTGATATCATATTTTACATCTTCATGTTTATCCCTTAATGGTTTATTTTAATTATGGTTTATTTACAATATTGAGTTTTAATCTTCATATTCACTTATTTAAGTGGTTAACTCACAGCTTTTACTATATATCAATATTTGTTTTTATTAGTAGGATTTTTCCTTTCATATAAATTCTTTTTTTTTTAACATTTTTATTGGAGTATAATTGCTTTATAATGGTGTGTTAGTTTCTGATTTATAGCAAAGTGAATTAGTTATTGTATAAATTCTTTAGTTCTTGTTATAGCATTTTCTTTTCCTCTTAGAGAAGACACTTTAACACATTTCATAGGGTCAGTTCAGTATTGATGAAATCTTTGCTTTGCTTGTCTAAAGTTTTTTTATCTCTCCTTCAATTCTGAATAATAACCTTGCTTGGTAGATTATCCTAGGTTGTAGGTTTTTCCCTTTTGCACTTTAAATACATCTTGCCACTCCTTTTTGGCCTGCAAATTTCTGAAAAAAAATCAGCTGATAATTTTATGGGGGCTCCCTTGTATGTGACTGTTTTTCTATTTCTACCTTTAGAATTCTCTAATTTTAACTTTTGGCCTTTTAATTATGATATGTATTGATTTGGGTCTTTTTGTGTTCATCTTGTTTGGGACTCTCTGTGCTTCTTATACCTGGAAATCTATTTCTGTCTTCAATTTGAGATGTTTTCAACTATAACTTTATGAAATCCTTTTTTAACCCTTTGCTTTCTCTCCTCTCCTTCCGAGAGCTCTATCATTTGATTGTTAATATAGTTGATGTTGTCTCAGAGCTTCCTCAAACTATCACCATTTTCTAAAATTTAATTTTCTTTTTTGTTCTGATTAATTGATTTTCATTATTCTATCTTTTAGATCACTTATTTAATCTGGCAATATCACCTCCTCCTTAACAGCCAGAGCCCCAGGCCATTTCCAATGCACTGCCTCTGTGCACTTGCCAGCAATGCTTACCTGAGTACGGCTCAAGGGCAAGGCCAGGTCTTAGCTGACTCTGCTTCCTCCAAGTGTGTCCTAGCAATGTCATTTTGCCCTAGTGAGGAGCAACTCCATAACAAGAGGAGGCAGGGTGAACACACAGCCCAGGCAAGGGCATGTTTTGTGATAGTCCTTGAACACCACTCAGAGTCTCATGTAACTCCCAACCCATTGCTTCCAGGTACGCACTGTCAATGACCACCCATGCCGTGGTCAGAAGCAGGGCCATGTCCCAGCCTACTTTGCTCATCCAAAATGTGCACTCTCTTGGGCAACTTCAACCTTCTCTCTGGTGGAGAGTTGTGCTAGAACAAGAGAGGCTTAGAGCAGTCTCCCAGTGTGGGCTGGGGTGTGCACTGGGTTAGTCACAGGAAGCCAGTGAAAGCCCCAGGCAGTTTTCAGTCTGCTTCTTCTGCCTTATTCCTAGGAGTAAGCAAGCATGTGTGTTCACTCTTTATAAGCAGCATCTTGGTTTCTTACAGCCTTCCTGTAAGTCCCACTGCTTTTCAAATAAGCTAAGGGAACTCATCTTGCTAGTGTTAGACCCAAGGTCTGTGGTGCCTAATAGGTGACCAGAAGCTCCCAATCTCCAGGGAGGATCCCCAAGCTCATGATACCCCCTCCTCTTCTGTGGTCTCCTGCTGGAGGCATGGGTCCCAACCTGATCACTTCATCTCCCTTCCTACCCAACTCTATGTGGATCTTTCTCTACAGCCTTGGTTATAGGAAAGGCTTTCTTCAAACCTCCAGTTTATTTGCATTGAGAGTTGATCCACATTTTGATGTATTTTTTAACATCTTTATTGGGGTATAATTGCTTTACAATGTTGTGCTAGTTTCTGCTGTATAACAAAGTGAATCAGCTATATGTATACATATATCTCCATATCCCCTCCCTCTTGCATCTCCCTCCCACCTCCCTTTCCCACCCCTCTAGGTGGTCACAAAGACCCAAACTGATGTCCCTGTGCTATGCTGCTGCTTCCCAGTAGCTATCTATTTTACATTTGATAGGGTATATATGTCAATGCCACTCTCTCACTTCATACCAGCTTATGCTCCCCCTCCTAATGTCCACAAGTCCATTCTCTACCTCTGCATCTTCATTCCAGCCCTGCCCCTAGGTTCTTCAGAACATCTGTTTTTTAGATTCCATATATATGTGTTAGCATACAGTATTTGTTTTTCTCTTTCTGACTTACTTCACTCTGTATGACAGACTCTAGGAGGCCCATCCACTTCACTACAAAAAGCTCAATTTCATTTATTTTTATAGCTGAGTGATATTCCACTGTATATATGTGGCACATCTTCTTTATCCATTCATCTGTTGATGGACACTTAGGTTGCTTCCATGTCCTGGCTCTTGTAAATAGAGCTGCAATGAACATTGTGGTACATGACTCTTTTTGAATTATGGTTTTCTCTGGATATATGCCTAGTAGTGGAATTGTGGGGTCATATGGTAGTTCTATTTTTAGTTTCTAAAGGAGCCTCCATACTGTTCTCCATAGTGGCTGTATCAAATTACATTCCCACCAATAGTGCAAGATGGTTCCCTTTTCTCCACACCCTCTCCAGGATTTCATGTTTGCAGATTTTTTGATGAAGGCCATTCTGATTGGTGTGAGGTGATACCTCATTGTAGTTTTGATTTGCATTTCTCTAATGATTAGTCATGTTGAGTATCCTTTCATTTGTCTGTTAACAATCTGTATATCTTCTTTGGAGAAATGTCTATTTAGGTCTTCTGCCCATTTTTGGATTGTGTTGTTTGTTTTTTTTTGGTATTGAGCTGCATGAACTGCTTGTATATTTTGGAGATTAATCCTTTGTCAGTTTCCCATTTGCAAACATTTCCTCCCATTCTGGAGGTTGTCTATTAGTCTTGTTTACGGTTTCCTTTGCTGTGCAAAAGCTTTTAAGTTCATTAGACCCCATTTGTTTATTTTTATTTCCATTTTTCCTTGAGGTGGGTCCAAAAGGATCTTGCTGGATTTACGTCATAGAGTGTTCTGCCTATGTTTTCCTCTAAGAGTTTTAGTGTCTGAGCTTACATTTAGGTCTTTAATCGATTTTGAGTTTATTTTTGTGTATGGTGTTAGGGACTGTTCTACTTTCATTCTTTTACATGTAGCTGTCCAGTTTCCCCAGCACCATTTATTGAAGAGGCTGTCTGTCTTTTCTCCATTGTATATTTTTGCCTCCTTTGTCAAAGATAAGGTGACCATATGTGCATGGGTTTATCTCTGGGCTTTCTATCCTGTTCCATTGATCTAGATTTCTGTTTTTGTGCCAATACCATACTGATTTGATTACTGTAGCTTTGTAGTATAGTCTGAAGTCAGGGAGCCTGATTCTTCCAGCTCCATTTTTCTTTCTCAATATTGCTGTAGCTATTCAGGGTCTTTTGTATTTCCATACAAATTGTGAAATTTTTTGTTCTAGTTCTGTGAAAAATGGCATTGGTAGTTTGATAGAGATTTCATTGAAACTGTAGATTGCTTTAGAGTATAGCCATATTCACACTGTTGATTCATTCAATCCAAGAACATGGTCTATTTCTCCATCAGTTTGTATCATCTTTAATTTCTTTCATCAATGTTTTATAGTATTCTGAATACAGGTCTTTTTTCTCCTTAGGTAGGTTTATTCCTAGGTATTTTACTCTTTTTGTTGCAAAGGTAAATGGGAGTGTTTCCTTAATTTCTCTTTCAGATTTTTCATCATTAGTGTATAAGAATGCAAGAGATTTCTGTGCATTAATTTTGTACCCTGCTGCTTTACGAAATTCATTGATTAGCTCTAGTAGTTTTCTGTTAGCATCTTTAGGATTCTCTATGTATAGCATCATGTCATCTGCAAACAGTGACAGTTTTACTTCTCCTTTTCTGATTTGGATTCTTTCTATTTCTTTTTGTTCACTGATTGCTGTGGCTAAAACTTCTAAAACTATGTTGAATAGTAGTGGTGAGAGTGGGCAACCTTGTCTTGTTCCTGATCTTCATGGAAATGGTTTCGGTTTTTCACCATTGAGAACAATGTTGGCTGTCGGTTTGTCATATATGGCCTTCATTATGTTGAAGTAAGTTCCCTCTATGCCTACTTTCTGGAGAGTTTTTATCATAAATGGGTGTTGAATTTTGTTGAAGCTTTTTCTGCATCTATTGAGATTATCATATGGTTTTTAATCATTCAGTTTGTTAATATGGTGTATCACATTGATTGATTTGCATATATCAAAGGATCCATGCCTTCCTGGGATAACCCCACTTGATCATAGTGTATGATTATTTTAATGTGCTGTTGGATTCTGTTTGCTAGTATTCTGTTGCATATTTTTACATCTATGTTCATCAGTGATATTAGCCTGTAGTTTTCTTTTTTTGTGACCTCTTTGTCTGGTTTTGGTATTCAGGGTGATGGTGGTCTCGTAGAATGAGTTTGGGAGTGTACCTCCCTCTGCTATTTTTTGAAAGAGTTTGAGAAGGATAGGTGTTAGCTCTTCTCTAAATGTTTGATAGAATTAGCCTATGAAGACTTCAGGTCGTGGGCTTTTGTTTGTTGGAAGATTTTTAATCAGAGTTTCAATTTTAGTGTTTGTGATTAGTCTGTTTATATTTTCTATTTCTTTCTGGTTCAGTCTCAGAAGGTTGTGTTTTTCTAACAATTTGTCCATTTCTTCTCTCATGAACCTTTGTATTTCTGCAGTGTCAGTTGTTACTTCTCCTTTTTCATTTCTAATTCTGTTGATTTGAGTCTTCTCCCATTTTTTCTTAATGAGTCTGGCTAATGGTTTATTAATTTTGTTTATCTTCTCAAAGAACCACCTTTTAGTCTTTTTCATTTTTGCTATTGTTTCCTTCGTTTCTCTTGCATTTATTTCTGACCTGATATTTATGATTTCTTTCCTTCTGTGTTCTTTGTTTTTTTTTTTTTTTTTTTTTTTTTTTTTTTTTTTTTTTTTTTTTTTTTTTTTTTTTTTTTTTTTTTTTTTTTTTTTTTTTTTTTTTTTTTTTTTTTTTTTTTTTTTTTTTTTTTTTTTTTTTTTTTTTTTTTTTTTTTTTTTTTTTGTTGTTGTTGTTGTTCTTTCTCTAGTTGCTTTAGGTGTAAGATTAGGTTGTTTCTTTGAGACTTTTCTTTTTTCTTGAGGTAAGATTGTATTGCTATAAACTTCCTTCTTAGAACTGTTTTTGTTGCATCCCATAGGTTTTGGGTCATTGTGTTTTCATTGTCATTTTTTTCTAGGTATCTTTTGATGTCCTCTTTGATTTCTTCAATGATCTCTTGGTTATTTAGTAGTGTATTGTTCAGCCTCCATGTGTTTGTATTTTTTACTGATTTTTTCCTGTAATTGATATCTAGTCGCATAGTGTAGTCGTCAGAAAAGATACTTGATAGGATTTCAATTTTCTTAAATTTACCAAGGCTTGATTTGTGACCCAAATATGATCTATGCTGAAGAATGTTCTATGAGCATTTGAAAAGAAAGTGTATTCTGTTGTTTTTGGCTGGAATGTCCTATAAATATCAATTAGTCTATCTTGTTTAATATGTCATTTAAGGCTTTTGTTTCTTGATGTATTTTTGATGTGTTTGTGGGAGTAGGTGAGCTCAGCATACTCCTACTTTACTATCTTGATTTCAGCCCCTTGAACAAACTGTTTTTATTTTCCTAAAAGGAATCATAATTCATCCAGCTAGGGAGACAAAATATGATCAGAAAAGTCATTAATACATAGCATCAGCCTGTCATGGTGAAATCGAACTCAAATCTAGAGTCAAAACATCTGATTTTCTCATTGTTTACTTTATATCTTACCTTATAAAAAAGATCATGTCTGCTGTATAACAGTGGCTCTCCAATATTCATTGACCAAAGATTGCTGGGAAACAAACAGGCCCCGGCCCCTCTTCTCTGAAATTCTGACCTAAGAGGTGTGAGTTTTGGACCCAGAGTCCAATGTCATCAAATGTTGCTTGTGATTTTGATGAAGTATTCCTAAGGTCACACTTTGGAAAACATTGAGTTATTCCAAAAATAGATTGTGACTATCCATCTCTCTATTGATATGAACTGTTTAATAATCTATGAACCATAACATTTTATTTACCCATTTAAATATCTGACTTTCTAAACAATCATCAGATATTTATTCATTAATTTTTTTACAAGTACCTGGCATGTAACTTTCATATACTAGATATGTAACATATGGGTTTTAGCCTGTATACAACTAACTTTATCTACTCTGAAGTGCACTAATAAATATATAAAATAATTCAGTGGCAAAAAGATTAGTTATAATTAGAGTACTATGGAAAATTTTGTGAAAAAGTTGAGAGAACAATATATACGATTGTAGCTAAAAGAGATACTTGTGAAGGGAATTTTAGCTGAAGGTGGAAGTTGTGAAGAAAACACATGAAGGCTGTAATTCATATTCAGAAAACAAAAACTTAATATGCCTTGAAAGTAGCAAGCAAATGGCAAATAGTGGAATCTATATACTAATCACATTTCTATAATAGATAAAAAATGGTCTCAAATAATAAGTAAAGGAATTTAAGATCCACTTCATTAGACAATTAAAGTTTTTTGAGCTGCAATGAATACATTTCAGCATTCATCCTCTGTTACAAAATCCTTCATAATTTAGACTACACTATATTTTAGAGTATCTCAAGTTGGGAAAGTGGGGTCAACAGGCCAAGCCTTAAATTGTTTCATTATAACCATAGTCAGCAACAAGTAGGTTAGTCTCAAACTTACAATTTACAAAAGCATTTTCTCACAAATTGAATGAAAATTCATATGGTAGATGTTTTTAAAATCTATTTTGCAAAATGATTATGTAGCTAGCTCAAAGTCAGAGACTGAAAATGGCAAGTGAGGACTGACACCTGTTTTCTCATAAGTTTTCCTCTGTGTTCTCTATATTCTTGGACTTTTTTTTACCATTACTATATTCTAAAGAGGATAGTAAGCCTTGTTTGTTTTTTTATTTTATTTTTAAAAATTTTAATATCTATATTTGCTTTTCTGACAAGTGTTTCCAGAATGTAACTCTTGCTTCAGTCCTGGTGGCAGTACAAACATTTGTATTCTTGGTACAGTGTGGCTAGATAAGTGTTTTTGCCAAAAGTCTCACAGACCAGCTGCCTCTCATGGGCTGTAGGGTGGTAACGCTTGTAGCAAAAAAAGTGTAC
This sequence comes from Platanista minor, assembly GCA_004363435.1. Lineage (NCBI taxonomy): Eukaryota > Metazoa > Chordata > Mammalia > Artiodactyla > Platanistidae > Platanista > Platanista minor. The sequence continues at coordinate 32,616 of RJWK010007134.1, forward strand.
AGATGGAACAGTATAAACATTGTCAGGGACACTCTTTGTTGCAATCAGGATGGCAGTTAACATTCTCCCATAGATAGTACCAGCGTTCACAAAGTTTTTTTTCCTGTAACATAATCTAAAAAGCATCAGGAAGTATTAACTTTTAAAATTCTCTGTGAAACTATGGAGAAAAGGGAACAATCCTTTTCTGACAGTGGTATCAGAACTTTGAATATACTTTTGTTAGTATCTGACTTGATATTTATGGAATTTCAATTTAAACAATAACTGAAGTCCAAAAGTAGTTTTTAAAAAACAGTGTTTGTTGAAAGCATTAGTCATAACTTTTCATTTGCTTGGATTTTCCCCCTGGAAAATGCCACCTCATTATTTTATATTTCTTAAGAAAAATCTTTTGAAGACAGTTTTCCTAATCAGTTGTGAAAAACATTGTAATGCAATATTATCTTGGCATAAATATATTCAAGAAAGGAAATTAAAGGACAGATTCAGAACATCTACCAGATCCTAATAAAGATAGTGAAAATGATTTATTCTGACTCATTACCTCCCACTCAGGCCTATATAACTCAGAGTTAGTCAGCCTAGTTAAACATAATTTTAATAGACAGCCACATGGAGTCTGACACGTTACTTCATTTTCTATCAAATATTATTTTTTTCTCTCACTGTCAATCTGTAGCCTTCTTAGTTCTCATTTTACTAAGTCACACCCCATTTCAGCAGGTGTTTTCTGTGGTTATATAGAAACTTGCAATTCAATTGCTCAGTTGTTAATTATTAATCTGGTATAGGTGATTTATACTATTAAGTAGATGTCTTAGGATTAAACTGAGCAAACTCCCCCTTCCAAGTATAGTTTGATAGATTTAAGCTGCAGATCAGATTCCCAACATATAGAAAACTGCTAGTTTTCAGAAGCATACATTTACTCAGATTGCATATACTGCTTAGCAATATATCAATATATGCAAGTGATTGCTGAAATACAGAGCTAATACTTTACAAAACGTTTTATGTGATCATCTATAAGTTATTATAATTAATAGGAATGGGCTTGTTTCTCTCTCTTACAGAAGATGTTAGCTCTTTCCCAGAGGTAGCATAGTTGTAATTTGGTACAACAGATTTCAAAAGTAATAAAGGATAAGTAACAATTCTAGTATGTGTACATGTGTACACATATTTTGACACTTCAATACAAACTATATATTCAGTACCCAGTTCTGTGCTTTATAATTTCAGTGAATATTGATCAATGTAAGAGAAAAGAGAGAAGAGGAATGCAAATGAGTAAATTTTAAGTCTCACACAAAATGTTTTCTTGTCTTATCCTAAATGTGATTGACACAAGCCATATGACTGGGGTAGAAGTAAATGATCTGACTGAGTATAATTTTCCACTCCAGGAAAATTAGAAGATTCATATTTGCTTATTTGGAGGGAAAGTGGATATTAATAGATCTATATGATATGAACAAGTAGGGAATGTGGAATACTTGTTCTTTTACTTATTCTCTGTTTAAGTATAAACTAAAATAAATAAAGAGGACTTGTCATAAGATTTTCAGTGTGTCTTGACTTTTTTGGGTATGGGGTGTACTGGTCAGCAATTTCAGGAGCTTCCCAGGTGTAATCTGAAACCAGCACCTGTAGGGGAAAGCAGGAGAGACAAAAAAAGAGGCCAGCCACTCCAGATAGGTAGGCGACAAGTTTAATAAGCAAGGGAACTTACATAAGGAGGTCTGTCTTGGAAAGGCTGCAAGACAAGTAGATCTCCACACCTGCTTGCCAGTATATGTAGTATACATATGTATATGTATATACATAAGGTTTTAAGATTGTATATGTATATCTTTATGTATATGTAGTATACATAAGTATATATACATATACTTAAAGTATATGTAGAGCCCTTAAAGTTATCATCAAGTATACAGTCCAGCTGTATACATGACTAAACAACACACTACCCTCTCAAGACTGCTTCATCAGAACAGCTCCAGCTTGGGAACAGTTGGTGGAATGTACATTCCAAAGATAGGGCAGAGGGTAAATTGTATCCAGTTGCTTGGTTCCAGCTCACAGATCAATCAGCAGTCACATCCTCTCCATGACTTCCTCCAACACTACAGCCCTACTGACTGCCTCTTAGAATCTTACAGGCCCCTCTCTTCTGCAGTGTGCCCTGAGTGGTCAGTACGGGGTTTCACTAGCATGGAGGTGCCTCATTTGGACACTGTCTACCTGCATTGGAGGGAGATGCCACAGAAACAGTATAGGCACATGCAAGAGAAAGCACAGATTAAGACAATGATTCCCAAATAAGTAACAAATTTTTTCACCAAAAGCCCCATGATTTGGACCACTGATTTATTAAATCCCCTAGGCTGGGAGTTGGATCACTCAGGGTGTTCACTTGTATCCTTGGGTACCCAGGGGCATATGTGCTTTATGAACCAGGATGTGGAAAACACTTAAGTCTGCCTCAGGCTCTTGCAGGTGGACCCAAATGCCTTTCCACACATATCCTGACCCCACAAGGGTTTATTCATGATCATCCCTCCCTTAGTTTCCCATTGTCCAGGCCATAAGTTTTAGAACAGTGCAACTGTCAGTCCAAAGGGTTAATGGCCAGGGCTCATGAGTGATCACCAGCCAAAATGCTCTGAGTTCAGTCTACTGAAGGCTACAATTTGACTCTCTTTCTAGGCATGTGTATACGAGGCATCAGTAGGAGTTTCTCCCACTCCCTCCATAAAGGCCACGGGGGCTACCACAGGGATAGTAGCTGAGCCATTTGGAGGATCTACATACTTATATCCTAGTAGCACCTGCATTTCTATAGACAGTGGCCTGGCAGACAGGACACTCCTCTGCTGCAAATAGGCTGCCACATAGTCAAAGCGGGGATTTGAGCCATGGCAGAGATGGGTTGATGGAACATATTCTCAACACACACCTTGATAGGAAGGAAAGGTTTTACAATGACATGCTGTTCCTTTATGAGAGGCTCTACCTGGAGGACTGCTATGTACACCGTTAAAAGCTATTGCTCTATGGGGATATAATGGATTTCTACTGCCTTCCAGACCTGAGACCGAAATCCTACAAATTCTCTCATTCAGATGTCTCTGCCACAGTCCCGAACTCATACCTCCTGTGCTCACAGACACATCTAACTCAAATGGTATTCTTGCTTGGGAGATGCCCAGAGCTCTGATCTGACTTGCTGGTATCTTTGCCTTCTCAAAGGTGGCTGGCTGCTTGATCCCCAGTCCCACACATGTACTTTGTTTACCAAGCAGATTAAGGGATGGAAGCACTATGCCAGATGGAAAATAAAAGTACTCCAAAACCCCCAAATTCCTAGTTTGCATCTTGTTCACATTCTTAAGGGTTGGATAGCCTTATACCTCATCAACCACAGCTTCTGAGATAATTCAGGTCTTGAATTTCCTGTGAATTTCCACTGCCCATCCTCTTCCTTGCAGATATTACAGCAAACACTTCAGAATGTCCTGCAGCAGAGGCAAATCTTCACATGTTAACATTATACCACCAATGTAACAGATCCATTTTACTGACAAGGAAAAGAGAACAGGCACAGGACTCAGGCTATCATACCATAACATTTTGTGGGGTTGTGTAGGTAGCCTTGGGGAAGCCTTTAAAAGGTCCATTTATTTCCCTGCCAATGTGAAGCTAAATTGATCTTAGTTATCGGAAATGTGTACTTGTCAGAGTATTTTCCATGAATCTTCTTGAAGAAAAAGCACTTTTGCAGGAACACTTTTGCAAAAGCATTAGAGAAAAACAATTATTGTAAATAAAAATAATTAAATATTTTTCTTTTTATGTAAGTACACTATTGATATTAAAGGCTTACTTGTCTTTAAGCCAATTAAATAGAGCTCTTTCCAAATTAATATTGGCAATACCTTCTGGAGGTAGAAAAACATTACATACAGATAACATACATCTAATGACATACATAAACATGCAAACACAAACAGAGACCCTATAGCTTTCACTCCCAAACTTTAACCTTTGTTGAGTAATGTTATGGAGTCTGTGGACTAGATTTTGTGTAAGGGAGCTTCATGGCAGTCTATATTTTAAAAAGCCTCTCCCTCCCCCTCTTTTTTTTTTCTTTCAGTCTCAGTGGGCAGTATTTACATTTCAAAGGCATGATAAGATTTACAAATTTAAGGGAAGAGAAAAAATGCAAGGTTTCTCCTAGGAGTTTTGGGGTATATTTCTCTATTATTGGAAGTCTAGGGTAATTACTACTTAGGATTTTATTTACGTTAGGAACCAGACAACACAACACGGGCCACTCCATCTGTTTCATTGTCAATTATCCCAACAGCCTCCCGTTCTTTCTCCTCAGTTTCCCAAGGATTCTACTTTATGGAATCCTAATCAGACTGCCATAAGCGCTCAGACCTTAATCCTTCCTAGCTTTGCAAAATGGCACACTAATAAGTTACTACCCTACTCTCATACCTTCTCAGCTAAGCTTGAAGCTAGCAGAGTAGTGGACTAATCCTTCCTTAGCCTCAGCACTTCTTCCAACTTTCTAAGTCACGCTTCAGCCTCTAGTTGGGCATCAGTGGCCAGCTGAACTGCCCACAGTAGAGGCCAGCCCACTACAGCAGCCATTTGTTTCCCTTCTTTGCAGTGGTACACTATAAGCAGTTCTGCAAATAGATAAATGAAAGCAGTCCGTGTTTTGGGGGTGTCTCTGTACCCATGGGGCGGTCCATAAACATCTAAAATGGGTCACACCTCCCCACATACAGGTCAGTGGTTAATGTAAAATTTTCTTAAGGGATGCCGCTTTTCCAAAGCCCATTTCTTTGGTCTCTTGGCTGGTTCACCAATTGTCGGTTTGAAATTTTGGGAGATTCCCGGGTGTAAACTGAAACCAGGGCCCATATACAGAGAGAACGGAGGACTGAAGAAAGGGGCAGAACACTCTAGACAGGTAGATGACAATTTTAATAAGGAAGGGAATTTACTTATGAGGCTTGTTTTGCACAGCAGTAAGATTAGTAGATTTCCACTTTCCGAATCTTAAAAGGTCATGTAGAGGACTTAACTCGGTTCATTCAAGTATACCATCCAGAAGATCTCAACAGCACATTGCTCCCTCAAATCTGTATCCTTGAAAATGCCTCTCACTGTGGGCACAGTGGAGGGAGCATCACTTTCTAAGTACAAAGGAGAGATGACGAGCTTCCAGTTGCTTAGGTCTAGCTCTCAGATCAGCTAGCAGTCAAATCCTCTTGATGATGACCTCCGCCACCAGTGTGACTGAAAGGAATCACTGGGTTAAATACTCATTTCTAGAATTATATCTTTCTGCCCTACATCTTGTTCTCTCAGGGCAAATATGATCTAATTTTAGTATTCAGCCTCTATTCTATATTCCATTTTTGCCTTTCAGTTCGAATCTTGAGAGGAAGGAAGATGATAGTCTAGCTAACAAGCCTAAAATTAAAAACTTAGTAAATGTATCCAAAGAGGGAATTAACACTTCCTAAAAAAAATAATTGAAACAGAAAAGTGCTATAAATATTCATATCAAAATAAGAGGATCAATAAAAATGTAAAAGAACTTGAAAGGTACAGATCATATAACAAATGCCAACCACTTCAAACTCTAATTTTCATCATTAGAACAGTGCTATTTAAACAATATACTTTCTTCATTTATGAATAGTAATTAGAATCTCTGAATTCGCTAAACATAGAAAAGTAGATGGCACATGTGTACATTACTTGCAACAATGTGCCAATCATTTTCTGTTTTTAATATTAGTGCTCAGAAAACCTCCAGATATTTTGAGATCTGGGAGAAAAATTGTTTTAGAGAGTAAATCCAGATCCAAATTAAGGAGTTGGCTCTTCTGATAAGGTGGTGAAAATTCTGGAAATAATGGCTGGGTTTCTCCCACTACAAACTAGTACAACAGGGTAAACATACATTACACATACGCACAGATGCGCACACACACACACACACACACACACACACACTTAGAGTGAGAAGCCTAAGTATAGCATAGGTTAAATGGGAGTGGAAAGGAGTTCAGTTAAGTTCTGGTGACCCCCTGAATCTGATAATTCAATTCTTCTTGAAAGAATAAATTATTAGAATATCTAAAAATATTCTCAACTAAAGTACATAAACATGGCAAACATAACCAAATTAATATTTGTGTTTTCTTTATGTAAGGACCAAGAAACTATGATAAAGGTAAAATCGCCATTATTTTTTAAAATGTACATAGAGAACATAAAATTATCTGGAAATTAAAAGCTGCTACTACCGAAGTTTATGAAAAAAAGAAGTACCATGGGGTTGTTTCTGAAAACGAAACATTTAAAAGATACTTAAGTACATGTAAACATTTTTTCATCTTTAAAAAACACTTTTATAAATAAAACAATTGAGACATCAGTGTGTTAATAATAATTGTATTTAAGTAGTTGAACCATAAGTAAGTGTCTTTTCTTTCTTTTTTATTTCTCCTCTTTTTTCCTTATGATATATTTTCTGGTTTAAGGCTTATCTTCTAATTTTTAAATGTTTATATTAAATTTAATTTAAAAAAATTAAACCATTTAGGATAAGAATTCTTTATATTTCCCTTCTCCTATCCATTCAAGAGTCTGGTGTATGCCAAAAATGAAATATTTTTCATGCATATATTACATTTAGCTACAATTTTAACTTTAACACATATATTTAAAAAAAATTTTAATTTATTAAAAACATTTTTTAACATCTTTACTGGAGTATAATTACTTTACAATGGTGTGTTACTTTCTGCTATATAACAAAGTGATTCAGCTATACATATATCCCCATATCTCCTCCCTCTTGCATCTCCCACCCATCCTCCGTATCCTACCTCTCTAGGTAGTCACAAGGCACCAAGCTGATCTCCCTGTGCTATGCAGCTGCTTCCCACTAGCTAGCTATCTTAAATTTGGTAGTGTATATATTAGTCCATGCCACTTTCTCACATCATACCAGCTTACACTTTCCCTTCCCCATGTCATCAAGTCCATTCTCTACGTCTGCATCTTTACTCCTGTCTTGCCCCTAGGATCCTCATAACCAATTTTTTGTTTTTAGATTCCATATATATGTGTTAGCATACGGTATTTGTTTTTCTCTTTCTGACTTACTTCACTCTGTATAACAGATGCTAGGTCCATTCACCTCACTGCAAATAACTCAATTTCATGTTTTTTATGGCTGAGTAATATCCCACTGTATATATATATACCACATCTTTTTATCCCTTCATCTGTTGATGGACACTTAGGCTGCTTGCATGTTATGGCTATTGTAAATAGAGCTGCAATGAACATTGTAGTACATGCCTCTTTTTGAATTATGGTTTTCTCAGGGTATATGCCCAGTAGTGGGATTGCGGAGTGGTATAGTAGTTCTATTTTTAGTTTTATAAGAACCTCCATACTGTTCTCTATAATGGCTGTATCAATTTACATTCCCACCAACAGTGCAAGAGGGTTCTGTTTTCTCAAAATCCTCTCCAACATTTATTGTTTCTAGATTTTTTGATGATGGCCATTCTGACTGGTGTGAGGTGATACCTCATTGTAGTCTTGATTTGCATTTCCTAATGATTAGTGGTGTTGAGCATCCTTTCATGTGTTTGTTGGCAATCTGTATGTCTTCTTTGGAGAAATGTCTATTTAGATCTTCCACCTATTTTTGGATTGGGTTGTTTGTTTATGATATTGAGCTGCATAATCTGCTTGTAAATTTTGGAGATTAATCCTTTTTCAGTTGCTTCATTTGCAAATATTTTCTCCCATTCTGAGGGTTGTGATCTTGTCTTCTTTACGTTTAACTTTGCTGTGGAAAAACTTTTAAGTTTCATTAGGTCTCATTTGTTTATTTTTGTTTCTATTTCCATTTCTCTAGGAGGTAGATCAAAAAGGATCTTGCTGGGATTTATGTCACAGAGTGTTCTGCTTATGTTTTCCTCTAAGAGTTTTACAGTTTCTGGCCTTACATTTAGATTGTTAATTCATTTTGAGTTCATTTTTGTGTATGGTGTTAGGGAGTGTTCTATTTTCATTCTTTTACATGTAACTGTCCAGCTTCCCCAGCACCAATTATTGAAGAGGTTGTCTTTTCTCCATTGTCTATTTTTGCCTCCTTTAACAAAAGTAAGGTGACCAGCACAGGGAGAGGACTGGGGTTGGCGGCGAGAACACAGCCTGCAGGGGGTTAGTGCACCACGGCTAGCCGGGAGGGAGTCTGGGAAGAGTCTGGACCTGCCGAAGAGGCAAGAGACTTTTTCTTCCCTCTTTGTTTCCTGGGGTGCGAGGAGAGGGGATTGGGAGCGCTGCTTAAAGGAGCTCCAGAGACGGGTGTGAGCCGCGGCTACCAGAGCGGACCCCAGAGACGGGCCTGAGACAACAGGGCTGCTGCTGCTGCCACCAGGAAGCACAGGTCACTCTCCACACCTCCCCTCCTGGAGTCTGTGCAGCCTGCCAACACCAGGGTCCTGTGATCCGGGGATGGCTTCCCTGGGAGAACGCACAGTGCGCCTCAGGCTGGTGCAATGTCCCGCTGGCCTCTGCTACCGCAGGCTTGCCCCACACTCCGTGCCTCTCCCTCCCCCCAGCCTGAGTGAGCCAGAGACCCCGAGTCAGCTGCTCCTTTAACCCCCTCCTGTCTGAGCGAAGAACAGACGCCCTCCTGCGACCTACATGCAGAGGCGGGGCCAAATCCAAAGCTGAGCCCCGGGAGCTGTGTGAACAAAGAAGAGAAAGGGAAATCTCTCCCAGCAGCTTCAGGATCAGCGAATTAAATCCCGACAATCAAGCTGATGTGCCCTGCATCTGTGGAATACATGAATAGACAACAAATCATCCCAAATTGAGGAGGTGGACTTTGAGAGCAATATTTATTTTTTTTTCCCCTTTTCCTCTTTTTATGAGTGTGTATGTGTATTCTTCTGTGTGAGATATGTCTGTATAGCTTTGCTTTCACCATTTGTCCTAGGGTTCTATCTGTCTGGTTTTTTTTGGTTTGTTTGTTTTTAACTTTAAAAAAACTTTTTTCTATCCTAATAATATTTTTATTTTAATAATC
>RJWK010007135.1:0-50656 GCA_004363435.1 Platanista minor
TGATAGTTTGATTAGTATGTGCCTTGGCGTGTTTCTCCTTGGATTTATCCTGTATGGGACTCTCTGTGCTTCCTGGACTTGATTAACTATTTCCTTTCCCATATTAGGGAAGTTTTCAACTATAATCTCTTCAAATATTTTCTCAGTCCCTTTCTTTTTCTCTTCTTCTTCTGGGACCCCTATAATTTGAATGTTGGTGTGTTTAATATTGCCCCAGAGGTCTCTGAGACTGTTCTCAGTTCTTTTCATTCTTTTTTCCTTATTCTGCTCTGCAGTAGTTATTTCCACTATTTTATCTTGCAGGTCATTTTCCCGTTCTTCTGCCTCAGTTATTCTGCTATTGATTCCTTCTAGAGTATTTTCAATTTCATTTATTGTGTTGTTCATGATTGTTTGTTTGCTCTTTAGTTCTTCTAGGTCCTTGTTAAACATTTCTTCTACTTTCTCCATTCTATTTCCAACATTTTGAATCATCTTTACTGTCATTATTCTGAATTCTTTTTCAGGTAGCCTGCCTATCTCCTCTTCATTTGTTTGGTCTGGTGGGTTTTTACCTTGCTCCTTCATCTGCTGTGTGTTTCTTTGTCTTCTCATTTTGCTTAACTTACTGTGTTTGGGGTCTCCTTTTGTAGGCTGCAGGTTCGTATTTCCCATTATTTTTGGTTTCTGCCCCCAGTGGCTAAGGTTGGTTCTGTGGGTTATGTAGGCTTCTCAGTGGAGGGGACTAGTGCCTGTGTTCTGGTGGACGAGGCTGGATCTTGTCTTTCTGGTTGGGCAGGTCCATGTCTGATGGTGTGTTTTGGGGTGTCTGTGAACTTATTATGATTTTAGGCAGACTCTCTGGTAATGGGTGCAGTTGTGTTCCTCTCTTGCTAGTTTTTTGGCATAGGGTGTCCAGTACTGTAGCCTGCTGGTCGTTGAGTGGAGCTGGGTCTTAGTGTTGAGATGGAGATCTCTGGGAGATTTTCGCCATTTGATATTACATGGAGCTGGGAGGTCTCTGGTGGACCAGTGTCCTGAACTCAGCTCTCCCGCTTCAGAGGCATAGCCCTGATGCCTGGCTGGAGCACCAAGAGCCTGTCATCCACACAGCTCAGAATAAAAGGGAGAAAAGAAAAAGGAAGGAAGAAAAAAATAAAATAAGATAAAATAAGAAAGTTATTCAAATAAAAAACAAAAAATAATTATTAAAAAAATTTTAAAGTAATTAAAAAGAAAGAAAGAAGAGAACAACGAAACCAAAAAAGAAATCCACCAATGATAACAAGTGCTGAAAAGTATACTAAGAAAAAAAAAAAAAGGACAGACAGAACCCTAGGACAAATGGTAAAAACAAAGCTATACAAACAAAATCACACACAGAAGCATACACATACACACTCACAAAGAGAGAAAAAGGGAAAAAAATATATATTTCGTTGCTCCCAAAGTCCACCTCCTCAATTTGGGATGATTCGTTGTCTATTCAGGTATTCCACAGATGCAGGGTGCATCTAGTTGATTGTGGAGATTTAATCCACTGCTCCTGAGGCGGCTGGGAGAGATTTCCCTTTCTCTTCTTTGTTTGCACAGCTCCTAGGGCTCAGCTTTGTATTTGGACCCGCCTCTGCTTGTAGGTCGCCTGAGGGCGTCTGTTCTTCGCTCAGACAGGACGGGGTTAATGGTGCAGCTGATTCAGGGGCTCTGGCTCACTCAGACCAGGGGGAGGGAGGGGTATGGATGCGGGTGAGCCTGCGGCGGCAGAGGCCAGCGTAACGTTGCACCAGCCTGAGGCGCACCGTGCGTTCTCTGGGAGAAGTTGTCCCTGGGTCACGGGACCCTGGCAGTGGCGGGCTGCACAGTCTCCCGGGAGGGAAGGTGTGGATAGTGATCTGTGCTCACACACAGGCTTCTTGGTGGTGGCTTAGCATCTCATGCCCGTCTCTGGGGTCCGCGCTGTTAGCCGTGGCTCTCACCCGTCTCTGGAGCTCCTTTAAGCAGCGCCCTTAATCCCCTCTCCTCACGCAACAGGAAACAAAGAGGCAAGAAAAAGTCTCTTGCCTCTTCGGCAGGTCCAGACTTTTCTCCGTACTCCCTGCTGGCTAGCCTTGGTGCACTAACCCCCTGCAGGCTGTGTTCACGCCGCCAACCCTAGTCCTCTCCCCGTGCTCCCACTGAAGCCCGAGCCTCAGCTCCCAGCCCCGCCCACCCGGCAGAGGAGCAGACAATCCTCTCAGGCTGGTGAGTGCCGGTCGGCAGCGATCCTCTGTGCGGGAATCTCTCCGCTTTGTCCTCTGGGCCCCTGTTGCTGTGCTCTCCTCCAAGACTCCGAAGCTTCCCCCCTCTGCTACCCGCAGTCTCTGCCCGTGAAGGGGCTTCTAGTGTGTGGAAACCTTTCCTGCTTCACAGCTCCCTCCCACTGGTGCTGGTCCCGTCCCTATTCTATTGTCTCTGTTTATTCTTTTTTCTTTTGCCCTACCCAGGTACGTGGGGAGTTTCTTGCCTTTTGGTAGGTCTGAGGTCTTCTGCCAGTGTTCAGTAGGTGTTCTGTAGGAGTTGTTCCACACGCAGATGTATTTCTGATGTATTTGTGGGGAGGAAGGTGATCTCCATGTCTTACTCTTCTGCCACCTTGAAGCTCCTCTCCTTTTATTTTTATTCAGGATAAATATTTGTTCAGAGCCTTGGGTTCCTTTTAAGAGAGGAGCTATAGCGGGGCTTCCCTGGTGGCACAGTGGTTGAGAGTCCGCCTGCCAATGCAGGGGACACAGGTTCGTGCCCCGGTCCAGGAAGATCCCACATGCCGCAGAGAAGCTGGGCCAGTGAGCCATGGCCGCTGAGCCTGCGCATCCGGAGCCTGTGCTCCGCAACGGGAGAGGCCACAACAGTGAGAGGCCTGCGTACCGCTAAAAAAAAAAAAAAGAGAGGAACTATAAAATAACAATATAATCATCTCCTCTTTATTTTCTTATTTAGCAGTGTAAGACCTGAGGAAGTAATGTAATATTCAGAATGGATACTGGTACACTTAGAGGAATTCCTGCAGAGAATAGAAGCTTGCCAAGCTGAATATAGGAAATCACAGATGACATGTACAGCAATGGAAGAATATCTGAATTTGCGTAGAACCTTGACAGATACATGACAGTTAAACCTGATGCAATTTTATAATCAAGAGTGATAAATGTGGCTGCCAGTGTGAATTTTAATCCTGGCTCCTTGGAATGCTGTAATTTTTCCAGTTTGGTGGGCTGTAGTTTGCAACATAAGGTGGAGAGTTCTTCCACTCAGAATAAGGGATTCTTGTGTCTTTGTGTCTGTTTTCACCTATGCAGTATAGAATGCCTGTGTTGGACCATCTGAGACCATTCAGTTCACAAAAAGACCAAAGAGGAAGAGTCTATGGGTATTTGCTGTCTTCTTAGGCCTGTCCAGACCATTTAACTATAAGGAGAATTTTTAGTTTAATTTAAAACACTAACTTTACAAAAACACTCAATCAAAATACTCAGCATCGAAAAGCCCACTGTTGTTAAGAAATCTGGGCACACTAAAAAGGCAAATTTTTACATTAATAGAATATAAAGCTTACATAATTCACTGGGAATGTCAGTCTTGTGAGACTCACAGTGAATATACATGAAAGGCAATATCCTGAGATCCAAAGGGAGCCTTGATGCAAATTACAACTGATATGGTATATTTACCAATGTGAATATTTAGTGAATCAAGCATACAATGCTCACCCATTCAGCTGTTTCAGTGTTTTGCCTGCCTGCACTGAACACCTCATCCATGAGATGATGAAGGAATAATCTGTGACGCTTCACCATGAAATGGATTTTTCTCCAGGGAAGTTCACTTTTCACCTTTATTGTCTTTTATTTTCATCAATTCTCAGTCTAGTGATGGCCTTGGGAAATAAGTGGGGCTTACAAGGAAAATGCTCCTGGACCGACAGATCTTAGGCAACATTCTGGTGACCATTTTTTCTAATCCACAATTAGGACACATGGTCTAAGGACTGAGGGTTATATTGTTATTTGGTTGTTGTGGAATAAAACTACCCTGGAAACACTGGCTGAAAATCATCAGCTTGGAGAAGCCCAGAGTGCTGGCTCTCTTCAAAGTCTCAATGAGTGTGTGTTGCTGATCCCGTCAAGATAAACCAGTGGGCACCAAACCAATCTCTCCCACTGGAATGTTTGTCATCCTTGTGTTCCCTTTCTTCTTCAGTTTGTGAGCCGGGCCTCATGGATGAGGAAGGAGCCGGACAGAGCTAGTCCCCCTCGCTTTGGTTCACCCACATGCCAAATGCTGGCTCCCCCAGCCATCCCTCTGACTGTTCCAACTCCTTTACTGTCTCAAATTTGGCATCCCCTTAATTAATAGCTATTTGGACACCAATCAGAAAGTACATGCCAGCCTCATATCAAGGTTTGTCAGCTTAGTTGTAGTAAGGAGAAAGAAACATAATCAAAAGGGGCATGTTGAAGAATGGGATTGCTAAAGGTAGGTTATAAAAGGCTATGCAGATGGGGAGAGGGAGGTATTAGTGTGCACAGACAAAGCTGCCTTTGGGATAGGACTTGTATTGCAGTCAGACGTCATCTCTTTCAGAAGTGGTGGCAGCACTGACTCATTCTAAATTACAGGCATCCCTGATTTTTATGCCTAAAGACACTTTCTCCAATGTGCTGTGGGAAGGCCAGATGGCCTTGTCATTGCTAATCAGTGGATCACAGGGCTCTGGAGAGCATGCTGAGGGCTCTGGCTTTAGCTAATTAACACAAGCTTCAAGTCAGAGGCAAGAATTAAGCAATCAACTCCTTTCTCTAGTTCTTATACATTTTGGAAGTGTGCCCATGATTAGCTTGGTCTGAAAAGCCTCAATATAGGAAAAAAAAATCACTTGAGCTAAGCAGAAATGATAGGAAAACTCCCACATGAACTTGGAAAGAGAACTTAAAAGAAATGCCTAATTAGGGTATGATAAATAAAACCAGATGGAGTCAAATTCATAATACTTTTTTGTAAGGGGAATGTTTATTTCTGTTGATGGAGGTTGTGTAAGGTTTTAAGTATTAGGTGAAATCTAGTGACCTCTGATTAAGTTGCAATTTAATATTTGATATAATTTTGAGGAAAATAAAACCACTATTAGTCAAGTGGATCTTTTAATTGATGTAAAGATTTTTTTTTTTATTATTGTGAAAGAGTTCTTCATAAAGACATTTCTCCTTTTTATTCAGTCCTTATTGTGTTTATTATTTCTATACACACAGCATCTAATAGAGTGATTGAATATGTTAAATGTTTGTTGAAAAAAATGAATGAATGGCAGATTTAGAACACCACTCTGTGGTATTATTGCTTTGGGGTTATTGCGTGAGAAGCTATTGAACTGTTTATTAATTTGTTTGCTAAACAAATAATTGCTCCTCTCCTATTAAGGACCTAGTTTTTAGGTTCTGGAGATAGAGCAGTGAATAAAACAGACAAAAAATTCTTGTCCTTTGGTAGCTGACAGGCTACTACTTTCAGTTACTATGAATCTTTGAATTTGTGAAGATTATTGATACTGATATATCATTTTTTCTAATAGGATATATTTCTTCCAATTGGACAGCAATACGATGGTTAAATTAAAAAAAAATTACCCAATGACTTTTTGGACTTACAACCCAAGCATGTGCGTATTCCTCATTTTCTTGTCTCCTTGCTTAACCTCCATTACCTTACTTTATGTGGTGGAGTAGTTTGCAAGAGGGGAGCTGCTTCTATTTCCCGGGTCAGTGTTCCTTTCAGTGAGGTCAGAGTGTAGAGAGAAGTGAGACAATGTGACTCTCTAGCCACATGATTTATCACCTGCTGGCCTGGAAAGAGTCAGTTGGTGAGAAAAAATAGATTTGCAATGTCCAAATGTCTCTCAGCTGTGCATGCTCAAACTAACTCTTGTTTTATACGTAACTCCAAATCTTTCCTTTATCATGCAGCCTTTGTCTACAGCAAAACTTTCTGACAAAATCCTCCAAGGCTTTTTCTTAAAGTGGTGTAAGCTCTAAGCTTGTGTTGTCTAATGGAGTAGCCACTAACTACGTGTGGCTATTGGACACTTGAAATGTGTTGAGTGTGACTGAGAAACAAAAGTTTGCATTTTATTTGATTTTAATTAATTTAAAACTGAGAATTCAGATTTGGAAACATGAATGTTTAGAACCACACGGTATCTATGTGAAGGTACTTTTCCAACTGTTAATTTTATGGAATCTAAATACATATCAAGTATTTATTTCCAATGAAAATGTAGTGTCCAAGTTGACATGCACTCTAAGTGTTAAATACAGACCAGATTTCAAACACTTATACAAAAACAGGTAAATTATCTCATATATAACTTTAAAAATATTGACTACATATTGAAATGATATTTTAGATATATTGGATTAAATAAAATAATTAAAAAATGAATTTCTCTCTCTTTTTTTACTTTTTATATGTCTACCAGAAAATTTAAAACTGCACAAGTAGCTTGCATCATATATATATATATATATATATATTTATTTATATATATATATATTTTTTTAAATTATTTTTTTTATTTTTATTTTTTTTTGGTACGCGGGCCTCTCACTGTTGTGGCCTCTCCCGTTGCGGAGCACAGGCTCCGGACGCGCAGGCTCAGCGGCCATGTCTCACGGGCCCAGCTACTCTGCGGCATGTGGGATCTTCCCGGACCAGGGCACGAACCCGTGTTCCCTGCATCGGCAGGCGGACTCTCAACCACTGCGCCACTGGGGAAGCCTGCGTTATATTTTTATTAGATACTGTTGCTCTAGACCAACTGTAGTTCCTCCTCTAATTACCAAGTATCTGTGTTTTCTTCATTATAAAGTAGTTATTGAAAGGTGCAAGTCACTACCCCAGAGCAGCCAGGAGTGGCCTGCATAGTTTCAACTTTCACTGAGATCTTAACTCTATTTTGTTAAACCTCCAGTAAGGCCTTCCTTGTCTTACCAGCCAGAATTGTTTGCTGTCTCTCTTTCCTGTCCTTCTCTGCTTCTTTCTTTACTCCTTCTATATTTACCATCTACAGTTTCTCTTGAATTAAATAATTTAGCTCATATTATTTCTACTGCCTAACTTTGACATTTTTTCCTCTCCCCCTGTATATCACAGATTTCTTGTTTGAAATTCCCCCTCTGATCAATATACACTATGTAATTCAGCTTACATGGATGCAATATTGAATATCAGCTAATGTTTCCAGGAGGGAAAAGCATAATTAAAATACCAATTAAAATGCATGAATATGTTGCTGTACACATTTATCCTAAAAAATTAATTATTTTCTTAAATGAAGTTTTATTCCTTGATCAGAGGTGTTACAGTGTAGTAAGCAAGCTGGATGTGGGGAAAAGTGGGTGTCAAAAATAGCTTTACCCTCATAGTCTGCGTGAACAAGAAGAGAATGGTGGTACAATTAATAGGAATAAGCAAATGAAGGGGAGGAACTCTTTGGGGGCAGAAATTGAAGATCTTGAATTGGTCACATTAGTTTTGAAGTGCTGACAGGCATGGGGTCAAGTACAAATGGAAGCCTAGAGCTGTGCTGTCTGATATGATAGCCACTAGCCAACATATTTAAATTTAACTTCTGTGCTCAGTAGTGACATGTGACTAGTAATGACCATATTGGACAGCATAGATTGGAACACTTGCATCATCACAGAAAGCTCTGTTGGACTGTGCTAGTTTGAGAGTTGGGGCTGGTGGTGGTTGGAAAGTTTTGGGGTCACTGACATAGAGATGACAATCGGGAACTTGATAAAGCCACTGCGGTTGAGAGGATGTAATGAGAGAAGAGAGGTAGGACCTAACCTAGGAAAACCCCTATTTTAACAGGATGAGCAGAAGAGGCAGGAAACACAGCCTTACTTTTCTTGTTCTGCACAATATGAAAAGGGGAATTTATTATGTAGATTGCGAAACTCCTTATACATAATGGCTATTGAGTACCATAAGGGACAGCATATTCAAAATATAATTTTGTGAAAGACACGTTGTATTATAAACTGTGATTTCTTGTGCCAAAGCAAAATATTTAAACTATAAGTATTGGATCATTTCTGCAAAGGAATGAGTGAGATGGTTGGGGATTTTTTTTCTAATAACTTTAAGTGACTTCAGGTTTAGAGTTTAGATAATTAACATGTTCAATAGAATCTCTTTCAAATACAATTTGCTTTAATAAGCTTTTGGCAAGAACAGGGGATAGTCAATTTATGGATTGGATTCTGGAACAAGTTCTTATACTGCAGGTATTCTATTCTTTTGGTTAAAGCAAGTGCCTTATTCTTCAGGTGCCAGATGTGAGGCAGGTCACTGACTTCTGTGGGAGCCCCAGAGCTGGACTTGAATGCTTGAACAGACCAGGGCTACTCCATTTCTCTAGAGATGGGGTCTTTGGAAAATATGAAGATGGCTGAAAATAGCGGTGATGGTTTCCTTAGATGTTTACACTCTCTTGAATTCATGGATTGGCTCATAATGTTGGACAAATATATGATTAAAAGTGTAATTATACTTCATCTTAATGTGAAGCACATAGTTTAGGAGTAAAAATAATAAAAGTTCAAATATTATAAAATGCCTAGTTTGACCATTAGGATGTGTTTTGAAAGATCCTTGGCTGTGTGGTCCTTGGAAAAGATCTAGTTTGAGAGAGGATTATATCATGAAGAGCTAACAGGATAAACGATATAAAAGACTTAGGTGGAACTATTCAGTGTAGATACTTAGTATTTTTAATTTAATTGTTAGCAAATGTCTATCCTGTTTTCATTTAGTTAGTTGATGTTGAACTACTCTTTCTGAGAAGTAAATCAGGGTTTTATCTGCAGTTTAAGACTGCCTGTACTCACACATAATTTTGAAACATCAGAAATAAGAAGATTGCTTTTTTCCCCCGAACTGTGACTTACTGTTGCCTCATGCCTCTTCTTCACTACTGTTCTTCCAGCCCAGTGGAAACACACACTCAGCTCCTCAAAGGAGTTACCTTACATGTACCTCTGTTTGTCACAGAAGCCGTTAGTTTTACTCGCTTGCTAGACTTTGAGTGCCTGATGGCTACGATGACACCACATTCATCTCTGTGTTCCAGTCATCTGCCGAGAGCTGGGCTTGCAGTAGGCTCTCAATAATTTATTTCCTGATTCTTTGCATCATTCCACAAAGTATTTGAGGCAGCTAATAGGTAAATATTTATTGAATTGTGTCGATGTGTTTCTATTTTTTGATAAACAAAACGTGCAAACAGTTATATTAGTTTGCTAGGACTGCTGTAGCAAGATACCACAGACCAGGTGGCTTAAACAACAGAAGTTTATTTTTTCATTGTCCTGGAGATTAGAAGTCCAAGATCAAGGTGTCAGCAGAATTTATATGTTCTGAGGACTCTCTCCTTGGCTTGCAGATAGCTGTCTTCTTTCCATGTCCTCACATGATTTTTCCTCTGTGTGCATGGGCCCCTGATGCTCAAATTTCCTCTTCACTTAAAGACACTAGTCAGATTGGATGAGGACCCACCCTAAGAGCCTCGTTTTAACTTAATTACTTCTCTAAAGGCCTTCTCTCCAAGTACACTTATATTCTAAGGTATTCAACATGTAAATTTAGGGGGGGGACAATTTAGCATATAACACAACTTTATCCAAATGTTGTACTAAGTTGTTAAAAACAAAGTGAGAAGTAACAAGCTAGGATGTGGCCCTGAATGATGTCATTTAGTATCAAGGTTTTATCTGATGAGAAATTGTTTCTGCCCATGCTCATTTTATAACTCAGAATCAAATGGTTTGTTTCAGAGACCAAAGAAATAGACAGCATTTTATTAAAATAATGAAGAGATTGTGCCTAAGAAACAACTAGAATTAGTAGTTTGGCAAATACTGGGACCCACCTCTCAAAACAGGTTCTCAAAAGTTCTGAAACCAAGAAGTTATTTTCTAGGATGCTTTTCAGTTGAGTAATGAGATGGTTTAGAGACACATTTACTGTAAGAATCCTGTCACCTGTAAAGTGCAGAGGGTTTATTATGGATCTACATGAAGTATATGTTGAAATTGGCTTCCTCCTATGAAATGCAAGGCTTGAACAATTCAATTAATCTAGTTTGAGAGTAAAATGTAAACATCAAATCAATTTACTTGTTGGTAATTTTCTTCCCTGCATTGGTCATTAGCCAGCATTATTCAAAATTTATTTGTGTGTGTGTGTGTATGTGTGTGTGTGTGTAGATATCTGTTGCCCTTCATCTGCTCAAATGAGAATATAAATGAGGCTGCTAGTGGTATGTACATTCAATGAACAGATTTATTTTTATTTCTTTGAAAAAGGTACCAATTTTGATTAAAGCTCTTCAGCTCTGAGTTGGACATGTGGTTCATTTTGCTGACTTGAGCCAAATTGGTAATGGTTTTCTTTGCTAAGAGTCTGTACCAGAGAATCCAGTAGTTTCTTTCATCAATCATTTAATCTTAATTCCTACATCTCCTTCTGAAAAGAGTCTGCTCCCTCACATCCTGATGAGTGGGCAGTAAATCCTGTACTTGTCCCCTTTTCTCTCCCATCAGAGAACATTGTGTCAGGGATGGACAAAACGGCCCAATCAGATTCTTCTTCCTGGAAATTTGGAATTGGACTCAGAGATTTTAGTCTCTGCTGGATGCCTGAATGAAGAAACTGAGAAAGCATACTGGGGGCAGGGACAGATAGGGAGAGAGGAGAAAGAGACAGAGTTGAAAGACCATGTAGTTCCTGAGAGACAGAGGAAATTTCTGACTTCCTAGTTCCTCATACTAGTTTTCTGGAAGCTTGCTTTTACTTTCTGTCCTTGGGATTTATTAGATATTCCTTCAGCCTGCCAATAACGTCACTTTTCTGCTTAAGGTCACTTACCCTTTTTGATAGATTCCATTAAGGTGATTATAGCAATGAATGATTTCACCAAGGGTGTGTGTGTGTGTGTGTCTGTCTGTCTGTGTGTCTGTCTGTCTTTGTGTGTTGCAGAACCGTTGCTACTTACCGTTGAGTTCAGAGGTTTGATTTTTTCATGTGCGCTCCTTTCCAGGATGTTTGAATGAGGAATAATACCATTAATAGCAATTAAATAAATAAATAAACAAATACATAGCTAGCTATTATTCACTACCAGCTGGATGCTGGATGCTATAATCACATTTCAAATGCATTATGTTCCTCAATCTCAACAAAATCCTACGAGGTAGGTACTGTGATTATCTCCACTTTGGAGATGGGAAGTGGAGGCTTACAGAAGTGAAAGAAAAGCCTCTTTCTTTTTTTTCCAACATCTTTATTGGAGGATAATTGCTGTACAATAGTGCGTTAGATTCTGCTGTATAACAAAGTGAATCAGCCATACGTATAAGCATATCCCCATATCCCCTCCCTCTTGCATCTCCCTCCCACCCTCCCCATCCAAACCCCTCTAGGTGGTCACAGAACACCGAGCTGATCTCCCTGTGCTATACAGCTGCTTCCCACCAGCCATACATTCTACATTTGGTAGTGTATACATGTCCATGTCACTCTCTCACCTCGTCCCAGCCCACACCTCCCCCTCGCTGTGTCCTCAAGTCCACTCTCCACGTCTGCATCTTTATTCCTGTCCTGCATCTAGGTTCTTCAGAACATTTTCTTTCTCTTTTTCAGATTCCATATATGTGTTAGCATACGGTATTTGTTTTTCTCTTTCTGATTTACTTCACTCTGTATGACAGACTCTAGGTCTACCCACCTCACCACAAATAACTCAATTTCGTTTCTTTTTATGGCTAATATTCCATTGTATATATGTGCCGCATCTTCTATACCCGTTCATCTGTCGATGGACACTTAGGTTGCTTTCGTGTCCTGGCTATTGTAAATACTACTTCAGTGAACATTGTGTTACATGACACTTTTTGAATTATGATTTTCTCAGGGTATATGCCCAGTAGTGGGATTGCTGGGTCATATGGTAGTTCTATTTTTATTTTTTTAAACATCTTTATTGGAGTATAATTGCTTTACAATGATGTGGTAGTTTCTGCTTTATAACAAAGTGAGTCAGTTATACATATACATATGTTTCCATATCTCTTCCCTCTTGTGTCTCCCTCCCTCCCACCCTCCCTATCCCACCCCTCTAGGTGGTCACAAAGCACCGAGCTGATCTCCCTGTGCTCTGCGGCTGCTTCTATTTTATGTTTGCTATCTATTTTATGTTTGGTAGTGTATATATGTCCATGCCACTCTCTCACTTTGTCACAGCTTACCCTTACCCCTCCCCATATCCTTAAGTCCATTCTCTAGTAGGTCTGTGTCTTTATATTTTTAATTTTTTAAGGAACCTCCATACTGTTCTCCATAGTGGCTGTATCAATTTACATTTCCACCAACAGTGCAAGAGGGTTCCCTTTTCTCCACACCCTCCCCAGCATTTATTGTTTGTAGAATTTTTATTATGGCCATTCTGACTGGTGTGAGGTGATACCTCACTGAAGTTTTGGTTTGCATTTCTCTAATGCTCAGTGATGTTGAGCATCCTTTCATGTGTTTGTTGGCAATCTGTATGTGTTCTTTGGAGAAATGTCTATTTAGGTCTTCTGCCCATTTTTGGATTGGGTTGTTTGTGTTTTTGATATTGAGCGGCATGAGCTGCTTGTATATTTTGGAGATTAATCCTTTGTCAGTTGCTTCATTTACAGATATTTTCTCCCAATCTGAGGGTCGTCTTTTCATCTTGTTTATGGTTTCCTTTGCTGTGCAAAATGTTTTAAGTTTCATTAGGTCCCATTTGTTTATTTTTGCTTATATTTCCCTTTCTCTAGGAGGTGGGTCAAAAAGGATCTTGCTGTGATTTATGTCATAGAGTATTCTGCCTGTGCTTTCCTCGAAGAGTTTTATAGTGTCTGGCCTTACATTTAGGTCTTTAATCCGTTTTGAGTTTATTTTTGTGTGTGGTGTTAGGGAGTATTCTAATTTCATTCTTTTACATGTAGCTGTCCAGTTTTCTCTACACCACTTATTGAAGAGGCTGTCTTTTCTCCATTGCATATTCTTGCCTCCTTTATCAAAAATGTGACCATATGTGCATGGGGTTATCTCTGGGCTTCTGTCCTGCTCCATTAATCTGTATTTCTGTTTTTGTGCCAGTACCATACTGTCTTGATTACTGTAGCTTTGTGGTATAGTCTGAAATCCAGGAACCCGATTACTCCAGCTCCGTTTATCTTTCTCAAGATTGCTCTGGCTATTCCGCGTCTTTTGTGTTCTATGCAAACTGTGAAATTTTTTGTTCTAGTTCTGTGAAAAATGCCATTGCTAATTTGATATGATTGCATTGAATCTGTAGATTGCTTTAGGTAGTATAGTCATTTTCACAGTGTTGATTCTTCCAATCCAAAGACATGGTATATTTCTCCATCTGTTCGTATCATCTTTAATTTCTTTCATCAGTGTCTTATAGTTTTCTGCACACAGGTCTTTTGTCTCTTTAGGTAGGTTTATTCCTAGGTATTTTATTCTTTTTGTTGCAGTGGTAAATGGGAGTGTTTCCTTAATTTCTCTTTCAGATTTTTCATCATTAGTATATAGGAATGCCAGAGATTTCTGGGTATTAATTTTGTATCCTGCAACTTTACCAAATTCATTGATTAGCTCTACTCGTTTTCTGGTAGTGTCTTTAGGATTCTCTATGTATAGTACCATGTCATCTGCAAACAGTGACAGTTTTACTTCTTTTTTCTGATTTGGATTCCTTTTATTTCTTTTTCTTCTCTGATTTTTGTGGTAAAACTTCCAAAACTATGTTGAATGATAGTGGTGAGAGTGGACAACCCTGTCTTGTTCCTGATCTTAGAGGAAATGGTTTCAGTTTTTCACCATTGAGAATGATGTTGACTGTGGGTTTGTCATATATGGCCTTTATTATGTTGAGGTAAGTTCCCTCTATGCCTACTTTCTGGAGGGTTTTTATCATAAGTGGGTGTTGAATTTTGTTGAAAACTTTTCCTGCATCTATTGAGGTGATTATATGGTTTTTCTCCTTCAATTTGTTAGTATGGTGTATCACATTGATTGATTTGTGTATATTATAGAATCCTTGCATTCCTGGGATTAACCCCACTTGATCATGGTATATGATCCTTTTAATGTGCTGTTGGTTCTGTTTGCTAATATTTTGTTGAAGATTTTTGCATCTATGTTCATGAGTGATATTGGCCTGTAATTTTCTTTCTTTGTGACATCTTTGTCTGGTTTTGGTTTCATGATGATGGTGGCCTCGTAGAATGAGTTTGGGAGTGTTCCTCCCTCTGCTATATTTTGGAAGAGTTGGAGAAGGATAGGTGTTAGCTCTTCTCTAAATGTTTGATAGAATTTGCCTGTGAAGCCATCTGGTCCTGGGCTTTTGTTTGTTGGAAGATTTTCTTTTTTATTTTTTTGCGGTATGCGGGCTTCTCACCGTTGTGGCCTCTCCCGCTGCAGAGCACAGGCTCTGGACGCACAGGCTCAGTGGCCATGGCTCACGGGCCCAGCCACTCCGTGGCATGTGGGATCCTCCTGGACCAGGGCACGAACCCGTGTCCCCTGCATTGGCAGGTGGACTCTCAACCACGGCGCCACCAGGGAAGCCCATGTTGGAAGATTTTTAATCACAGTCTCAATTTCAGTGGTTGTGATTGGTCTGTTTATATTTTCTATTTCTTCCTGGCTCAGTCTCAGAAGGTTGTGCTTTTCTAAGAATGTGTCCATTTCTTCCAGGTTGTCCATTTTATTGTGTATAGTTGCTTGTAGTAATCTCTCATGGTCCTTTATATTTCTGCAGTGTCAGTTGTTACTTCTCCTTTTTCATTTCTAATTCTATTGATTTGAGTCCCTTTTTTTCTTGATGAGTTTGGCTAATGGTTTGTCAATTTTGTTTATCTTCTCAAAGAACCAGCTTTTAGTTTTATTGATTTTTGCTACCATTTCTTTCATCTCTTTTCCATTTATTTCTGATCTGATCTTTA
Source organism: Platanista minor (assembly GCA_004363435.1). Taxonomy (NCBI): domain Eukaryota; kingdom Metazoa; phylum Chordata; class Mammalia; order Artiodactyla; family Platanistidae; genus Platanista; species Platanista minor. The sequence goes on from RJWK010007135.1 coordinate 15,060, forward strand.
TGATTTTTTTCCTTCTGCTAACTTTGGGGTTTTTTGTTCTTCTTTATCGAACTGCTTTAGTTGTAAGTTTAGGTTGTTTATTTGAGATGTTTCTTGATTCTTGAGGTAGGATTGTATTGTGATAAACTGCCCTCTTAGAACAGCTTTTGCTGCATCCCATAGGTTTTGGGTCATTGCGTTTTTTGTTTGTTTTTTTTTTTTTGCGGTACACAGGCCTTTCACTGCTGTGGCCTCTCCCGTTGCGGAGCGCAGGCTCAGCGGCCATGGCTCACGGGCCCAGCTGCTCCGCGGCATGTGGGATCCTCCCAGACCGGGGCATGAACCCGCGTCCCCCGCATCGGCAGGCAGACTCTCAACCACTGCGCCACCAGGGAAGCCCAGGTCATCGTGTTTTTAGTGTCATTTGTTTCTAGGTATTTTTTGATTTCCTCTTTGATTTCTTCAGTGATCTCTTGGTTATTAAGTAGTGTATTGTTTAGCCTCCATGTGTTTGTATTTTTTACAGATTTTTTTCCTGTAATTGATATCTAGTTTCATAGCATTGTGGTTGGAAACGATACTTGATACAATTTCAATTTTCTTAAATTTACCAAGGCTTGATATGTGACCCAAGATGTGATCTATCCTGGAGAATGTTCCTGAGCACTTGAGAAGAAAGTGTATTCTGTTGTGTTTGGATGGAATGTCCTATAAATATCAGTTAAGTCCATCTTGTTTAATGTATCATTTAAAGCTTGTGTTTCCTTATTTATTTTCATTTTGGATGGTCTGTCCATTGGTGAAGGTGGGTGTTAAAGTTCCCTACTATGATTGTGTTACTGTCAATTTCCCCATTTATGGCTGTTAGCATTTGCCTTATGTATTGAGGTGCTCCCATGTTGGGTGGATCAATATTTACAACTGTTATGTCTTCTTCTGGATTGATCCCTTGATCATTATGTAGTGTCCTTCTTTGTCTCTTGTAATAGTCTTTATTTTAAAGTCTATTTTGTCTGATATGAGAATTGCTACTCCAGCTTTCTTTTCATTTCCATTTGCATGGAATATCTTTTTCCATCCCCTCACTTTCAGTCTGTATGTGTCCCTAGGTCTGAAGTGGGTCTCTTGTAGACAGCATATATACAGGTCTTGATTTTGTATCCATTCAGCCAGTCCATGTCTTTTAGTGGGAGCATTTAATCCATTTCCATTTCAGGTAGTTATTGATATGTATGTTCCTATTACCATTTTCTTAATTGTTTTGGGTTTGTTATTGTAGTTCTTTTCCTTCTCTTGTGTTTCCTGCCTAGAGAAGTTCCTTTAGGATTTGTTGTAAAGCTGGTTTGGTGGTGCTGAATTCTCTTAGCTTTTGCTTGTCTGTAAAGGTTTTAATTTCTCTGTCAAATCTGAATGAGATCCTTCCTAGCTTGAGTAGTCTTGGTTGTAAGTGTTTCCCTTTCATCACTTTAAATATGTCCTGCCACTCCCTTCTCGCTTGCAGAGTTTCTGCTGAGAGATCAGCTGTTAACCTTATGGGGATTCCCTTGTGTGTTATTTGTTGCTTTTCCCTTGCTGCTTTTAATATTTTTTCTTTGTATTTAACTTTTGATAGTTTGATTAATATATGTCTTGGTGTGTTTCTCCCTGGATTTATCATGTATGGGAGTCTGTGCTTCCTGGACTTGATTGACTATTTCCTGTCCCATATTAAGGAAGTTTTCAACTATAATCCCTTCAAATATTTTCTCAGTCCCTTTCTTTTTCTCTTCTTCTTCTGGGACCGCTATAATTTTACTGTTGGTACATTTAATATTGTCCCAGAGGTCTCTAGACCGTCCTCAGTTCTCTTCATTCTTTTTTCTTTATTCTGCTCTGCAGTAGTTATTTCCACTGTTTTATCTTCCACGTCAGTTATCTGTTATTCTGCCTCAGTTATTTTGCTATTGATTCCTGCTAGAGAATTTTTAATTTCATTTATTGTGTTGTTCATCATTGTTTGTTTGCTCTTTAGTTCTTCTAGGTCCTTGTTAAACATTTCTTGTATTTTCTCTGTTCTATTTCCAAGATTTTGGATCATCTTTAGTATCATTACTCTGAATTCCGTTTCATGTAGTCTGCCTATTTCCTCTTCATTTGTTTGGTCTGGTGGGTTTTTACCTTGGTCACTCATCTGCTGTGTGTTTCTCTGTCTTCTCATTTTGCTTAACTTACTGTGTTTGGGGTCTCCTTTTTGCAGGCTGCAGGTTCACAGTTCCTGTTGTTTTTGGTGTCTGCCCCAGTGACTGAGGTTGGTTCAGTGGGTTGTGTAGGCTTCCTGGTGGAGGAGACTAGTGCCTGTGTTCTCGTGGATGAGGCAGGAGCTTGTCTTTCTTGTGGGCAGGACTGTGTCCGGTGGTGTGTTTTGGGGTATCTGTGACCTTAGTATGATTTTAGGCAGCCTCTCTGCTAATGCGTGGGATTGTGTTCCTGACCTGCTAGTTGTTTGGCATAGGGTGTCCAACACTGTAGCTTGCTGGTTGTTGAGTAGAGTTGGGTCTTAGCCTTGAGATGGAGATCTCTGGCAGAGCTTTTCCCATTTGATATTACATGGATCAGGGATATATCTGGTGGACCAGTGTCCTGAACTTGGTTCTCCCACGTCAGAGGCACAGGCCTGACACTGGCCTGGAGCACCAAGACCCTGTCAGCCACATGGCTTGGAAGAAAAGGGAGAAAAAAGAAAGAAAGAAAGAAAAAAATAAAATAAAAAGAAAGTTATTAAAATAAAATATTAACAAGTAAAAAAAAAAGAAAAAAGCAAGAAGAGAGCAACCAGACCAAAAAACAAATCCACCAATGATAACAAGTGCTAAAAACTGTAGCAAAAACAAACAAACAAAAAAAGGACAGACAGAACCCTAAAACAAATGGTAAAACGAAAGCTATACAGACAAAATCACACAGAGAAGCAAACACATACACACGAAAAGAGAAAAAAAGAAAAAAATATATGTATGTATTAAAAAAAAAAAAAGGAAGAGTGCAACCAAATCAGTAAACAAATCTACCAATGATAATAAACTCAAAATACTAAACTTAGATAAACATAAAACCAGAAACCAGTCAGTCACATACAGCAAACCCCAAGTCTCCAGTTGCTCCCCAAGTTGATCGCCTCAATTTTGGGACGATTCCTTTTCTATTCATGTATTCCACAGATGCAGGGTACATCAAGTTGACTGTGGAGATTTAATCCTCTGCTACTGAGGCTGCTGGGAGAGATTTCCCTTTCTTCTCTTTGTTTGCACAGTTCCTGGGGTTCAGCTTTGGATTTGGCCCCGCCCCTGCATGTAGGTCTCCTGAGGGCGTCTGTTCCTGCCCAGAGAGCACAGGGTTAAAGAAGCAGCTTATTAGGGGACTCTGGCTCACTCAGGCCAGGTGGAGGGAGAGGTACGGTATGTGGGATGAGCCTGCAGCAGCAGAGGCCGGCTTGACGTTGCACCAGCCTGAGGTGCACTCTGTGTTCTCCTGGGGAAGTTGTCCCTGCATTATGGGACCCTGGCAGTGGTGGGCTGCACAGGCTCCTGGGAAGGGAGGTGTGGAGTGACCTGTGCTTGCACACAGGCTTCTTGGTGGCTGCAGTGGCAGCCTTAGCGTTTTGTACCCGTGTCTGGTGTCCATGCTGATAGCCATGGCTCGCACCCGTGTCTGAAGCTCTTTGAGTCAGTTCTTTGAATCCCCTCTCCTCACGCACCCTGAAACAATGGTCTCTTGCCTCTTAGGCAGTTCGAGACTCTTTCTTGGACTCCCTCCCGGCTAGCTGTGGCACACTAACCCCCTTCAGGCTGTGTTCACACTGCCAACCCCATTCTTCTCCCTGGGATCTGACCTCTGAAGCCTGAGCCTCAGCTCCCAGCCCCCACCCACCCTGGTGGGTGGGCAGACAAGCCTCTCAGGCTGGTGAGTGCTGGTTGGCACTGATCCTCTGTGTGGGAATCTCTCCACTTTGCCCTCTGCACCCCTGTTGCTGCGCTCTCCTCTGTGGCTCTGAATATTCCCTCCCCCCACACCCCGTCTCTGCCAGTGAAGGACCTTCCTAGTGCGTGGAAACTTTTTCTCCTTCACTGCTCCTTCCCCGAGGTGCCGGTCTCATCCCTATTCTTCTGTCTCTGTGTTTTCTTTTTTCTTTTGCCCTACCCAGGTACGTGGGGAGTTTCTTGCCTGTTGGGAGGTCTGAGGTCTTCTGCCAGCATTCAGTAGGTGTTCTGTAGGAGTTGTTCCACATGTAGATGTATTTCTGGTGTATTTGTGGGAAGGAAGGTGATCTCCTCGTCCTACTCCTCCGCCATCTTGAAGGTGTCCCTTTAATCCATTTTTAGTTTATTTTGTGTATGGTGTTAGGGAGTGTTCTAATTTCATTCTTTTACATGTAGCTGTCCAGTTTTCCTAGCACCACTTATTGAAGAGGCTGTCTTTTCCTTATTGTATATTCTTGCCTCCTTTATCAAAGGTAAGGTGACCATATGTGCGTGAGTTTATCTCTGGGCTTTCTATCCTGTTTCATTGATCTATATTTCTATTTTTGTGCCAGTACAATACTGTCTTGATTACTGTAGCTTTGTAGTATAGTCTGAAGTCAGGGAGTCTGATTCTTCCAGCTCCATTTTTCTTTCTGAAGATTGCGAAAAGCCTCTTTTCTAACTATCAGGCTCAGCATGGCTCCTGATGATTTTGTTTCCTGATATTTTCTCTTTTATAGTGCCCTCCCATGTAGAATCAGGACTGGTCTGTGTGACCAATATAACAGAAGTGACAGTGTGACTTCAAGATTAGGTCATTAAGGGAATTACAGGGTTTATCTTGTTCTCTTGGAGTGCTCACTATGGGGGAGCATATTGTGAGGACACTCAAGCTGCTCTGTGGAGAGGCCCACGTGTAGAGGAACTGAGGCTTCCCACCAAAAGCCAGCACCAATTTGTTACCTATTTCAGTTAGCCTCTTTGGAAGTAGATCCTCCTTTTCCAGAAAAGCTTTCAGATGACAATAGCCTCAGCCAATACCTGACTGCATTGTCATGAGGGACCCTGAACCAGAAACTCCAGTCACGCTGCTCTTGAATTCTTAACCTATAGGAACTGTGAGGTACAATTAATATTTAATGTTGTTTTAAGCCTCTAAGTTTTGGGGTAATTTGCTATACTGCAATGGACAAATCATACAGTTTATCTGTTTGTCTGTACATTTGATTGAAACCTGTTTGTGGGTTAAAAAAAATAGCTATCTTTGTGCTTCCTCTTTTACCTCATTCTTGGTTCGTACCTGGTACCTGCTTATAAGTGAATTAATAAGCATAGCTTAGGAAAATATAGCAGGGAACCCCAAAAGCTGAATGGAGAGTGAGAGATAGTTGAGGTTAGTCACCAGTTAACATGTTCCTACTATGTAGCTGGTGATTTATTATGTGAAAATAGGTGAAGACAAAACACCCTTTCATTTCTGTGGATCCTAGGAAGGTGTGAATGACAATTATTAAAAAGATTTGTGAAGGTGAAACACTGAGAAAGAATTTCTATGAGACTAGTGTATTACTAAGTGAAAAAGAGGCTATGTTTTGCCTCGTTTAGATATGTGATTCTTTATTTGATTATGGCTAGCCTAAGTGCAGGTAAACTTCTGACATAACAGAGAAAAGGGGTGGGGGGGAGTCAGCTGACACTACACAGACCTGCAGGTTCAGAGGTCATTCTCCTTTTGGTACAGAAATAAACTGTTCAGAAAACAGTGGAGCTAGATCCTTACTTCTCATCAATTATTAAAATTAATTCTATACATTTATGAAACAGATGAAAATTTGACCTCAGGATATATGGAAGAACTTTTTTTTAAACATCTTTATTGGAGTATATTTGCTTTACAATGTTGTGTTAATTTTTGCTGTATAATAAAGTGAATCAGTTATATGTATACATGTATCCCCATATCCCCTCCCTCTTGCATCTTCCTCCCTCCCACACTCCCTATCCCACTGCTCTAGGTGGTCACAAAGCACTGAGTTGATCTCCCTGTGCTGTGTAGCTGCTTCCCACTAGCTATCTTTTTTACATTTGATATTGTATATATGTCAATTCTTCTCTTTCACTTTGTCCCAGCTTACCCTTCCCCCTCCCCGTGTCCTCAAGTCCATTCTCTACCTCTGCGTCTTTATTCCTGTCCTGCCCCTAGATTCATCAGAACCTTTTTTTTTTTAATTCCATATATATGTGCTAGCATACAGTATTTGTTTCTTTTTTTTTTAACATCTTTATTGGAGTATAATTGCTTTACAATGGTGTGGTAGTTTCTGCTTTATAACGTAGTGAATCAGCTGTACATATACGTATATTCCCATATCTCCTCCCTTTTGCGTCTCCCTCCCATCCTCCTTATCCCACCCCTCTAGGTGGTCACAAAGCACCGAGCTGATCTCCCTGTGCTATGTGGCTGCTTCCCACTAGCTATCTATTTTACATTTGGTAGTGTATATACATCCATACCACTCTCTCACTTCATCCCAGCTTACCCTTCCCCCTCCCCGTGTCCTCAAGTCCATTCTCTACTTCTGCATCTTTATTCATGTCCTGCCCCTAGGTTTTTCAGAACAATTTTTTTTTTTTTTTTAGATTCCATATATATGTGTTAGCACACGGTATTTTTTTCTCTCTTTCTGACTTACTTCACTCTGTATGACAGACTCTGGGTCCATCCACCTCACTACAGAGAACTCAATTTCGTTTCTTTTTATGGCTGAGTAATATTCCATTGTATATATGTGCCACATCTTCTTTATACATTCATGTGTCAATGGACACTTAGGTTGCTTTCATGTCCTAGCTATTGTAAATAGAGCTGCAATGAACATTGTGGTACATGACTCTTTTTGAATTATGGTTTTCTCAGGATATATGCTCAGTAGTGGGATTGCTGGATCATATGGTAGTTCTACTTTTAGTTTTTTAAGGAACCTTCATACTGTTCTCCATAGTGGCTGTATCAATTTATATTCCCACCAACAGTGCAAGAGGGTTCCCTTTTCTCCACACCCTCTCCAGCATTTATTTTCTAAACTGAACCAAATGAAGAACACAAAAGGAAAAGAGTACCTATTTGAATAATAAACCATGATTAGGCAAATTAAAAGACAAACTGGGAGGAATATTTTCAGCTCATATAGTAGAGGGTTAATATTCTTATATTAAGGGAACTTGCAAATCAGTAAGAGAGATTCTGAAGAACACTTTAATATCTTAAAAACAAGGGAAGAGCAATAGTACTTTAAAAAAATAAAAATGGGTTATTTCTGTTAAATAGTTATAAAATGCTATTTGAAAATTATTTTAGCAAGTATGATTATGGTTGTAGTAAGATAGTGTAGTAAATTTGACTATGTTATAATGAAATTTTTATATTTAAGTCACTCATAAGTTTATTTTATTTATATTCACTCTATAAACAATTAACTGTTTATCAGTAGTTTGATTTTTATCAAGAAGTTGTCATCTCATGCCATTGATTCTAATTCTCTCAGGAAACCACTTCACTTTTGCTGTGTTTTGTGCCAGCTACAGCTACCAATACTCTAGAAGCTGTAATCACTTGCTGTCATCATAATTAAATAAAAGGTTCAAATCAGGTTTCAAATCAGGACACAGTAAATATCAGACAAACCTGCTCTGATCTTGTTTATATCTCTGTGACCCCTCAAGTTGCCCAGAAAAACATAAGTCTATCTCTGATGGACTTTGAGAACTTAGGGGGTCATAAGTGGTATTTGGAGGCTTTCCATGACTGAGACTCATATGCCATTTGGAAGTCTAAAATGATTCCTGTCAGGGTAATTAACTGACAAATTCTCACTGAGGCTGATTCATCAATAAGCAATGTCACAGAATAAGCAAAACATGAGCAAGTGTTGTGTAACCTACTCTAATGCATCTCTGTGTTTCTGTTGCCCTGTTTTGTACTTACAATGCGCCCACATCAAAATGCCACTTAAAAAATGCTCTCAAGATTTCCATATGTTTAAAGCAGAAATTAATTTTCTACACTGCAGCAGGTTCCTCATTGTAATAGCAGCTTTGTCTTGGAAGGCATCCATGTGAAGGTGGAAGTCAGACAGAGTGGCAAGAGAGAGTGGAAACTTTCAGACAGACGAGCCTCAGAAGTCTGGATGAGTTGGCTGAACTTGGACTTGAGTCGGCTGTGCCACTGCGCCTGGATTCCTGCACCAGCAAGGATCTGCTTGGTCAGACTTCCCTCAGGGCTGACTTGTGTCATCTGGAACATCTTATGGAAACAGCCAGCTGGAAACAAGTCCTGTTGAAATGCTGTTTAATTGTTAATCAATAGGAGAAGCAGCTCTGAGAAAGCAGAATAGGAAGTATTAACTCCTGTGCCTTTCCTGTGAGCTCGAAACAGCACTAGTGTCTCCTGGGGCCTCAAGTCCTAAGAGGCGGTGCTGATGCAAGAGAAGGAAATGAGAAAGGCCATGGTACTGGGGGCAGAATCCATCTGATACTGAGGGCTTCTGTGCTAACAAAGAATTTATTAACATGGTTTCTGAATCTCAGGATGGAGAGATGGATGGAGTTGCATATGCATTTGTGTGGTGTTCCTTAGCACTCCCCCTCTCCCCTTTTTGAACCGTCATTTTCTAGTGAATAGGAGATGGTCAAGGATTATAGGAAGGGGCAGAGCCAGCTCTTTGATGCTCTTCTAGGAACTTTGAGATTGTAGAAAATTGTCTGGTTGACTCTCTGTCTAGCTTTCTATCCTCCTGTCCCTGTCTACTTCCCTCATCTTGTCTTCATTTTCTTTAACATAAAATCTTTGTTTTCTACCCTATCTATGAAAACCTTAAAAATTTTAAACCTATGAATAGCATCATAGGTCCTTAATACTTGAGGATATTTACAGAGGATTAAATGAAGTGTTTCCTCACTTTCATTATCAGAGACATAAGTATTTTTTTGAAATGGGTGTGCTGAGGAATGAAAGGAGGGTAGAGGTTAAATGATTCTGGTTTTATGACCTCAAGAGCCTCCAGGGCAGCAAGAACAAAAAGAGCTCTAGAAAACTGGTGAGTGGGACTTCCCTGGTGGCGCAGTGGTTGAGAGTCCGCCTGCCGATGCAGGGGTCACGGGTTCGTGCCCCGGTCCGGGAAGATCCCACATGCCGCGGAGCGGCTGGGCCCGTGAGCCGTGGCCGCTGAGCCTGCGCGTCCGGAGCCTGTGCTCCACGACGGGAGAGGCCACAGCAGTGAGAGGCCCGCGTACCGCAAAAAAAAAAAAAAACAAAAACAAACGAAAATGCGTGAGTGCCAGGAGAGGGAACAAATGCAGTTCTGCGGGAGAACAAAGAAAAGATGTGGCTGGGGACCTGGGTAGTCTTCATGGAAGAGGTGGTCAAGAACTTGGGCTTGTAAACTGGAAACTTGGGGGTGTGACCTTCTGTGATAGGTCATCCTTTGTTATAAGGTGACTTCTTATGGCAATGAGGTAGAATAGAGAATATAAAGTCATAATAAATGCCCTTTCATCCAGGATCCATACCATACAAAAATCTAACAAATAATAATCCCCTCCCCCCAAGAAACTCCTCAAAACATTTTTTTCTTCCTATACTGTTTATCCATATAACTGATGTTCATAATATGTTACCGTAAGGCCTAATAAGATCCTACAGGGACCTCAGAATCAAAGGAAGTTTAAAACATGTTAAAACAGTTTGCCAATATAATGTAATCCTACTCTGATTCACTGTTAATCATGGTTGAATATGAGGTGGGTATACGGTGGAAACCTTCCCAAACATTCTTGATAAATGGACTTTTCTGAAATACAGCATGGATGGACTCTAATATGAGGAGTTTTATACTTCAGAAGGTTGTGCCTCTTGAAGCCTGATTCTAGGAAAAGCTGTAAAAAAGATTATCTTCATTGTCCTTCTACTTCATTAAGTCATTGACTTAATATGCATTAGTTCTATGCAAAGTGCGAGGAAATACAAAAGGCAAATAAGACAAAATCCTTTTTAGAAGGAAGCTGAGGAAAGGCAGATGGGAAAGTAAATATTGATGTACATGTTATATTCAACCTATAAAATTCAGTGAGAATAAAGAGAAATGAGGAAACACAAATATTAAAGGGTAGGCTAACTTTGTGGGTTTTTTTAGTTGAAATATAGTTGACTTATATTAATATCAGGTATGTAACATGGTGATTCGATATTTTTGTACATTATGCACCATACAAAATTCTTACAATATTATTGACTATATTCCCTGTGCTGTACATTACATTCCTGTGACTTGTTTATTTTATAACTAGTAGTTTGTACTTCTTAATTCCCTTCATATATTTTGCCCATTCCCCACCCTCCCTACCCTCTGGCAGCTACTAGTTTGCTCTCTGTATCTGTGAGTCTCTTTCTGCTTAATTGTATTTATTTTGTGTTACAGATTTCAAATATAAGTGAAAACATACAGTATTTGTCTTTCTTTGTCTGACTTATTTCACTTATTATAATAATATCTAGGTACATCCATGTTGTAGCAAATGGCAACATTTCATTCTTTATTATGGCTGCATAATACTCCACTGTGTTTATATCCCACATCTTCTTTAGCCATTCTTCTGTTGATGGACTCTTAGGTTGCTTCTATATCTTGGCAATTTTAAATAGTACTGCAATGAACATTGGGGTGCATATATCTTTTCAAATTAGTGCTTTTATTTTCTTTGGAAGAATAACCAGAAGTGAAATTGCTGGATCATATGGTTGTTCTATTTTTAGTTTTTGAGAAAGCTCCATACTACTTTCCATAGTGGTTGCACCAATGTACATTTCCACTAAAAGTGCATTTGGGTCTCTTTCTCCACATCCTCACTAGCATTTGTTATTTGCTGTCTTTTTGATGGTAGCCGTATTGACAGTTGTGAGGTGATATCTCACTGTAGTTTTGATTTGTATTTCCCTGAAGACTGATGATATTGAGGATATTTTCACGTACCTGTTGGCCATCTGTATGTCTTCTTCGGAAAAAATGTCTATTCAGTTTCTCTGTCCATTTTTTTTTTCTTTTTTGTTTTTTTGCCGTATGCGGGCCTCTCACTGTTGTGGCCTCTCCCATTGCGGAGTACAGGCTCCGGACGTGCAGGCTCAGTGGCCGTGGCTCATGGGCTCAGCCGCTCCGCAGCATGTGGGATCCTCCCGGACTGGGGCATGAACCCGTGTCCCCTGCATCGGCAGGCAGACTCTCAACCACTGCGCCACCAGGGAAGCCTTCTCTGTCCATTTTTAATCAAATTATTTTTTCTTTTGTTATTGGGTTGTATGAGTTCTTGATATACTTTGATATTAACTCATTATCAGACATACCATTTGCAGATATCTCCTTTCATTCATTTTCATTTTGTTGATGGTTTCCTTTGCTGTGCAAAATCTTTCCAGTTTGATATAGTGCCATTTATTTATTTTTGTTTTTATTGCCCTTGTCTGAGGAGATAGGTCTAAAAAAAATGTTGCTAAGACTGATGTCAAAGAATGTATGCCTACCTCTTCTTGTAGAAGTTTTTATAATTTCAGGTCTTACATTTAAGTCTAATCCATTTTGAGTTTGTTTTTGTATATGATGTGAGAGAATGGTCTAGGTTCATTTTTTTACATGTAGCTGTTCAGTTTTCCCAACACAGCTTATTGAAGAGACTATCTTTTCCCCATTGTATATTCTTGTCTCCTTTTTCATAGGTTAATTGATCATATGTGCATAGGTTTATTTCTGGGCTCTCTATTCTATTCCATTGATCTATGTGTCTTTTTTTGAGCCAGTACCAGATTGTTTTGGTTATTATATCTTTGTAGTATAGTTTGAATTTAGGGACCATGATACCTTCAGCTTTGTTCTTCATTCTCAAAATTGAGTTGGCTATTTGGGATCTTTTGTGGTTCCATGCAAATTGTAGGAAATATGTTCTAATTCTGTGAAAAATGCCATTGCTATTTTGATAGGGGTTGGATTGAATCTGTAGATTATTTTGGACAGTATGAACCTTTTAACAATATTAATTCTTCCGAACCATGAGCAGGATATATCTTTTATTTGTGTCATCTTTAATTTCTTTCATTGATTTCTTATAGTTTTCAGAGTTCAGGTCTTTTATTACCTCCTTAGTTAAATTTATTTCTAGGTATTTTATTCTTTTTGATGCAACTGTAAATGGAATTTTTTCTTAATTTCTCTTTTCGATAGTTTGTTATTAGTATAGAGAAGTGCAGTAGATTTATATATATTAATTTTGTATTCTGCACTTTTACTGAATTAATTTTAATAATTTTTTTTTTTTTTTTTTTAAGTGGAGACGTTAGGGTTTTCTCTAAATAGTACCATGTCATGTGCAAATAATGACGGTTTTACTTCTTCCCTTCTAATTTGGATTCCTTTTATTTCTTTTTCTTGACTGATTGCTGTGGCTAGGACTTCTATGTTAACTAAAAATGGCGAGAGGGGGCATCTTTTTCTTATTCCTGACCTTAGAGGAAAAGCTTTCAGCTTTTCACTGTTGAGTATGTTGTTAGCTGTAGGTATGTCATATGTAGCCTTTATTATGTTGAGGTATGTTCCCTCTATACTCACTTTGTTGAGAGGTTTTTTTTTTAAATCATGAATGGATGTTGAATTTTGTTAAATGCTTTTTTCTGCATCTATTAAGATGATCATTTGATTTTTATCCTTCATTTTGTTAGTGTTGTGTATCGTGTGGATTGATTTGTTGATATCGAGCCATCCTTGTATCCCTGGGATAAATCCCTCTTGATTATAATGTATGATCTTTTTGATGTATTGTTGAAATTGATTTGCTAATATCTTGTTAAGAATTTTTGCATTCATATTAATCAGAGGTATTGGCATGTAATTTTCTCTTTTTTTGGAGTATCTGTCTCTGGTTTTGGTATCAGGGTGACACTGGCCTTATAGAAAAATTTTGGAAGCATTCCTTCCTCTTCAAGTTTTTGGAATAGTTTGAAAAGAATAAATATTAATTCTTCTTTAAATATTTGATAGAATTCTCCTTTGAAGCTGTCTGGTCCTCAACTCTTTTTGTTGTTGTTAGGATTTTTTGATAACTGATTCAATTTCATTACTAGTAATTGTTCTGTTCATATTTTCTATTTCTTCCTGATTTAGTCTTGGAATATTGTATGTTTCTAGGAATTTACCCCTTTCTTCTGGGTTGTCCAATTTTTTTGGCATATAATTGTTCATTTATGATAGTTTGTATTTCTGGATATTTGTTGTAACTTCTCCCCTTTAATTTCTAATTTTATTTATTTGGATGCGCTCTCTTTTTCTTGATGAGTTTGGCCAAAGGTTTCTCAATTTTGTTCATCTTTTTAAAAAACCACCTCTTGGTTTCATTGACATTTTCTGTTTTTAAAATCTTGATGTATTTTTTGCTCTTGTATTTATGATTACCTTCTACTAACTCTGAGCTTTGTTTGTTTTTCTTTTTAAATTCCTTGAGGTGTAAAATAAAGTTGTTTATTTGAGATTTTTCTTGTTTCTTAAGGTGGGCTTGTATCACTATAAACTTCCCTCTTAGAACTGCTTTTACTGTGTCCCATAGATTTTCGAAAGTTGTGTTTCTATTTTTACTTCTCGAGTTATTTTTGGATTTCCTCTTTGATTTCTTTGTTGATATTTTTTTTTAGTAACATGTTGTTTAGTTGCCGTGTGTTTGTGTTTTTTCCAGTTTTCTTTCTGCAACTGATTTTTAGTTTCATACCATTGTGGTCAGAAAAGATACTTGATGTAATTTCAATATTCTTAAATTTATTGAGACTTGTTTTATGGTCTAGCATGTGATCTATCCTGGAGAATGTTCCATGTCCACTTGAAAAAGACATGTGTATTGCTACCCCTGCTTTCTTTTGGTTTTCATTTCCATGGAGCAACTCTTTCTATCCCTTCACTTTCAGTTTCCATTTGGCTTTAGCTCTGAAGTGAGTCTCTTGTAGGCAGCATATAGATGGGTTTTGTTTTGTTTTGTTTTAAAATCTATTCAATGACCCTATGTATTTTGAATGGGTTATTTAGTCTACTTACATTTAAAGTGATTATTGATAGGTATTACTTATTGCCATTTTGTCACTTTTTTGTTTGTTTGTTTGTTTTCGTAGTTGTTCTCTGTTCTTCTCCTTTTAGTCTCTTCCCTTGTGGTTTGATGATTTTCTTTTAGTCTTATGTTTGGATTCCTTTATTTTTATTTTTTGTGTCTCTACTATAGGGTTTTGGCTTGTGGTTACCATAAGTTCATATATATTGACCTATATCTATTTGTATGTATCTATTTGTTTTAAGCTGATAGTCATTTAAGTTCAAACACATTCTAAAAGCTCTATCCTTTTTACTCCCTCCACCCCCATGTTTTATGTTTTTTATGTTATATTTAAGCTTTTAACTTTTGGTATCCCTTAATTACTTATTGTAGTTATAGTTGATTTTATGACTTCTGGGTTTTAACTGTTGTACCAGCTTTTAAAATAGTTGATCTACTGCCTTTACTATATATTTGCCTTTACCAGTGAGGTTTTTTCTTTCATATATTTTCTTATTTCTAGTTATAACCTTTTTTTTTTTGCGGTCCGTGGGCCTCTCACTGTTGTGGCCTCTCCCGTTGCGGAGCACAGGCTCCGGACGCACAGGCTAAGCGGCCATGGCTCACGGGCCCAGCCGCTCCGCGGCATGTGGGATCCTCCCGGACCGGGGCACGAACCTGTGTCCCCTGCATCGGCAGGCGGACTCTCAATCACTGTGCCACCAGGGAAGCCCCAACCTTTTGTTTTTTGCTTAAAGACCCTTTAACAGTTTTGGAAAGGCTGGTTTAGTCGTCTGAACTCTTTTAGTTTTTGCTTGTCTTGGAAACTCTTTATCTCTCCTTATTCTGAAATGATAACCTTGTCAGGTAGAGTATCCTTAGTTGTAGGTTTTTCCTTTCATCACTTTAAATATATCATGCCACATTTTTTCTGGCCTGCAAAGTTTCTGCTGAGAAATCAGCTGATCACCTTATGGGGGTTCCCTTGTATGTAATTCACTGTTTTTCTCTTGCTGCCTTTAAAGTCCTTTTTTTTTGTTTTTTTGCGGTACGCAGGCCTCTCACTGTTGTGGCCTCTCCCGTTGCGGAGCACAGGCTCCGGAAGTGCAGGCTCAGCGGCCATGGCTTATGGGCCCAGCCGCTCCGTAGCATGTGGGATCCTCCTGGACCAGGACACGAAACTGTGTCCCCCGCATCGGCAGGTGGACTCTCAACCACTGCGCCACCAGGGAAGCCCCTAAAGTCCTTTTTTTTATCTTTAACTTTTGCCATTGTAATTATTATACTTCTTGATGTAGATTTCTTTGTGTTCATCTTGTTTGCGACTCTCTGTGCTTCCTGAAGCTGATAATCTGTTTCCTTCCCCAGATTAGGGGAGTTTTCAATCATTATTTCATCAAACATGCTTTCTTCCTCTTTCTCTCTCTCTCCTTCTGGATTGTGAATGTTAGTATGCTTGACATTGTCCCAGAGGTCCCTTAAACTATCCTCATTTAAAAAAATTCTTCCTTCTTTTCCTCTTCTGATCAGAAAATTTTCACTATTCTGTCTTCCAGGTTGCTTATGTGTTCTGTATCATCTAATCTGCTGTTGAGTCCTTCTAGTGTATTTTTCACTTTAGTTATTATAGTCTTCAGCTCTGGTTGGTTCTTTTTTATATTTTCTAATTCTTTGTTGAGGTTCTCACTGTGTTCCTCCATTTTTCTCCTGAGTTCAGTGAACATTTTTATGACTGTTGCTTTTAATTCTATCACATAAATTACTTCTCTCTGTTTAATTAGGTTTTTTCTTGTGTTTTATCTTGTTCTTCTGTTTGAAACAAACTCATCTGTCTCCTCATGTCTTTCTTTGTTTGTTTTTATGAATTAGGTGAAACAGTTACCTCTCCCAGTCCTGAAGGTGTGTCCTTGTGCAGGAGCATCTCTTTGTAGACTGCATGTGCCTGGTGGCTTTGAAAGAGGGCTAGAGCCAAAACAGGCTTGTCCCGGGATGTGTTGGGGGCTGCCACCTTGGTGGGAGGGCTGGAGCCTTGTGTGGGCCTGGGATTTGCCTGGGGTGATTCACAGACCACTGCCTTGGTTGGGAGGGTTGGAGTGGAAGTGGGCACAGACTGGGGCTTCTTCTGGGACACACTGGGGGCTGCCTCTTTGGGCTGGAGCCAAAGCCCAGTGTGGGCTGGGCTTTTCCTGGGATGTACTGAGGGCTGCCACCTTGGAAGGGGGATGGGGCAGAGCCAGAGCCTGGCATGGTCTGGGGAGCATGCTGCGGCAGTCTTGGCAGGCTGGTTAGAGCAAAAGATGCTTTCAGTCTGCTGCCTCTGAGCTGAGACTCTGAGCAAGTGAGTTTGTGCACAAGCCCTTTAAGAGAAGTCTTGATTTCCTACAGCCCTCTGGATCTCCTGGGTATAAACCCTCCTGGTCTTGAAAACCAGTTAAGGGGCTTGTCTTCCTGGCTGCTAGTCCCCAGGGTTGGGGTCCCCGAAGTGCAGCTCATGCTCCCTGATCCTTAGAGAGTACTTCTGAGTTTGTGATATCCTCTTCCTCTTGTGGGTTGCTTTCTGGAGGTGTGGGTCCTGATTAGATTGTGTCTCTGCCTTTCCTACACATCTCAATGTGGGTTTTCCTCTGTATACTTAATTGTAGAAGAGTTGTTCTGCTAGTCTTCAGGTTGTTCTCGGAGAGAGTTGTTCTATGTGTAGTTGTAGTTTTGGTGTGTTCATGGGAAGAGGTGAGCTCAGGCTCTTCTTACTCTGCCATCTTGATTCTGCCTCCAGATTAAGCTAACTTTGTTGTTGTTTTTGAAGGTTTAAATGCAAAGGAGTCTTGATAATATTTATGATGGTGGTGGGTAAAATTCAGAAACATATTGAATGGTGATGTGTCCCCAGCTCACAATGAGGGAGTGTGGATTCAGCCCACCTATGGTGGAGGACAGTTTTGGAGTGTTGATTCTCTGAGGGTGACCCTTGTCCAACCACAGAGCAGCACAGGTGAAGTACTTTTATAGTGGTTCCTTGCACTTCAAATTGTTTTTCTCCAGTCCCCCATTTGCTGATGGACCAACTTTTTATTGGCTATTGATTTATGCAGAAGGCCTAGTCCTTGGCCTGGAGACTTCTTCCATCAATGTAAATATTAACCTCCACTTCTTTTAGCCTTGAGTTCCCTTATTGTTTCTGGCATTCCTGGAGATTGCTTTTTTGCTTCCAAGCCCACTATATACATTATTTTATTTTATTTATTTTTTTATACAGCAGGTTCTTATTAGTCATCAATTTTATATGCATCAGTGTATACATGTCAATTCCAGTTGCCCAATTCATTACCCTCCCCACCCCCCCACCCCCGCCCGCAGCTTTCCCCCCTTGGTGTCCATACATTTATTCTCTATATCTGTGTCTCAATTTCTGCCCTGCAAACCGGTTCATCTGTACCATTTTTCTACGTTCCACATATATGCGTTAATATACGATATTTGTTTTTCTATTTCTGACTTACTTCACTCTGTATGACAGTCTCTAGATACGTCCATGTCTCAACAAATGACCCAGTTTCGTTCCTTTTTATGGCTGAGTAGTAGTTCACTGTATATATGTACCACATCTTCTTTTTGCATTCATCTGTTGATGGGCATTTAGGTTGCTTCCATGACCTGGCTATTGTAAGTAGTGCTGCAATGAACATTGGGGTGTGTGTGTCTTTTTGAATTGTGGTTTTCTCTGGGTATATGCCCAGTAGTGGGATTGCTGGATCATATGGTAATTCTATTTTTAGCTTTTTAAGAAACCTCCATACTGTTCTCCATAGTAGCTGTATCAGTTTACATTCCCACCAACAGTGCAAGAGGGTTCCCTTTTGTCCACACCCTCTCCAGCATTTGTTGTTTGTAGATTTTCTGATGAAGCCCATTCTAACTGGTGTAAGATGATATACCTCATTGTAGTTTTGATTTGCATTTCTTTAATAATTAGTGATGTTGAGCAGCTTTTCATGTGCTTCTCAGCCATCTGTATGTCTTCTTTGGAGAAATGTCTATTTAGGTCTTCTGCCCATTGTTGGATTGGCTTGTTTGTTTTTCTAATATTGAGCTGCATGAGCTGTTTATATATTTTGGAGATTAATCCTTTGTCCATTGATTCATTTGCAAGTATTATCTCCCATTCTGAGGGTTGTCTTTTCGTCTTGTTTATGGTTTCCTTTGCTGTGCAAATGCTTTTAAATTTCATTAGGTCCCATTTGTTTATCTTTGTTTTTATTTCCATTACTCTAGGAGGTGGATCAAAAAAGATCTTGCTGTGATTTATGTCATACAGTGTTCTTCCTATGTTTTCCTCTAAGAGTTTTATAGTGTCTGGTCTTACATTTAGGTCTCTTATCCATTTTGAGTTTATGTTGTATATGGTGTTATGGAGTGTTCTAACTTTATTCTTTTACATGTAGCTGTCCAGTTTTCCCAGCACCACTTGTTGAAGAGACTGTCTTTTCTCCATTGTATATCCTTGCCTCCTTTGTCATAGATTAGTTGACCATAGGTGTGTGAGTTTACCTCTGGGCTTTCTGTCTTGTTCCATTGATCTATATTTCTGTTTTTGTGCCAGTAGCATATTGTCTTGATTACTGTAGCTTTGTAGTATAGTCTGAAGTCAGGGAGGCTAATTCCTCCAGCTCCGTTTTTTTCCCTCAAGACTGCTTTTGCTATTCAGGGTCTTTTGTGTCTCCATACAAATTTTAAGACTTTTTTGTTCTAGTTCTGTAAAAAATGCCAATGGTAATTTGATAGGGATTGCGTTGAATCTGTAGATTGCTTTGGGTAGTATAGTCATTTTCACAATATTGATTCTTCCAATCCAAGAACATGGTATATCTCTCCAGCTGTTGGTATCATATTTAATTTCTTTCATCAGTGTCTTATAGTTTTCTGCATACATGTCTTTTGTCTCCCTAGGATGGTTTATTCCTAGGTATTTTATTCTTTTGTTGCAATGGTAAATGGGAGTGTTTCCTTAATTTCTGTTTCAGATTTTTCATAATTAGTGTATACGAATGCAAGAGATTTCTGTGCATTAAGTTTGTATCTTGCAACTTTACCAAATTCATTGGTTAGCTCTAGTAGTTTTCTGGTGGCATCTTTAGGATTCTGTATGTATAGCATCATGTCATCTGCAGATAGTGACAGTTTTACTTCTTCTTTTCCAATTTTTTTTCCTTTTATTTCTTTTTCTTCTCTGATTGCCGTGGCTAGGACTTCCAAAACTATGTTGAATAATAGCAATGAGAGTGGACATCCTTGTCTCCTTCCTGATCTTAGAGGAAACGCTTTCAGTTTCTTCACCATTGAGAATGATGCTTGCTGTGGGTTCGTCGTATATGGCGTTTATTACGTTGAGGTAGGTTCCCTCTATGCCTACTTTCTGGAGAATTTTTTCATAAAGGGGGGTTGAATTTTGTCCAAAGCTTTCTCTGCATCTATTGAGATGATCATATGGTTTTTATTCTTCAATTTGTTAATATGATGTATTACATTGATTGATTTGCATATATTGAAGAATCCTTGCATCCTTGGGATAAATCCCACTTAATCATGGTGTATGATCCTTTTAATATGTTGTTGGATTTTGTCTGCTAGTATTTTGCTGAGGACTTTTGCATCTATATTCATCAGTGACATTGGTCTGTAATTTTCTTTTTTTGTAGTATCTTTGTCTGGTTTTGGTGTCAGGATGATGGTGGCCTCATAGAATGAATTTGGGAGTGTTCCTTCCTCTGCAATTTTTTGGAAGAGTTTGAGAAGGATGGGTGTTAGCTCTTCTCTAAATGTCTGATAGAATTCACCTGTGAAGCCATCTGGTCCTGGACTTTTGTTTGTTGGAAGATTTTTAATCACAGTTTCAATTTCAGTGCTTGTGATTGGTCTGTTCAGATTTTCTATTTCTTCCTGGTTCAGTCTTGGCAGGTTGTGCCTTTCTAAGAATGTCTCCATTTCTTCCAGGTTGTCCATTTTATTGGCATAGAGTTGCTTGTAGTAGTCTCTTAGGATGCTTTGTATTTCTGTGGTGTCTGTTGTAACTTCTCCTTTTTCATTTCTAATTTTATTAATTTGAGTCCTCTCCCTCTTTTTCTTGATGAGTCTGGCTAATGGTTTATCAGTTTTATCTTCTCAAACAACCAGCTTTTAGTTTTTGATCTTTGCTATTGTTTTCTTTGTTTGTATTTCATTTATTTCTGCTCTGATCTTTATGATTTCTTTCCTTCTGCTAACTTTGGTTTTGTTTGCTCCTCTTTCTCTAGCTCCTTTAGGTGTAAGTTTAGATTGTTTATTTGAGATTTTTCTTGTTTCTTGAGGTAGGCTTGTATAGATCTAAACTTCCCTCTTTGAACTGCTTTTGCTGCATCCCATAGGTTTTGGATTGTCGTGTTTTCATTGTAATTTGTCTCTAGGTATTTTTTGATTTCCTCTTTGACTTCTTCAGTGATCTCTTGGTTATTTAGTAATGTATTGTTTAACCTCCAGGTATTTGTGTTTTTTACATTTTTCCCCGGTAATTCATTTCTAATCTCATAGTGTTGTGCTCAGAAAAGATGCTTGATATGATTTCAATTTTCTTAAATTTACTGAGGCTTGATTTGTGATGCAAGATGTGATCTATCCTGGAGAATGTTCTGTGCGCACTTGAGAAGAAAGTGTAATCTGCTGTTTTTGGATGGAACATCCTATAAATATCAATTAACTCTATCTGGTCTATTGTGTCATTTAAAACTTCTGTTTCCTTATTTATTTTCATTTTGAATGATCTTTCCACTGGTGTAAGTGAGGTGTTAAAGTCCCCCACTATTACTGTGTTACTGTTGATTTCCTCTTTTACAGCTGTTAGCAGTTGCCTTATGTATTGAGGTGCTCCTATGTTGGGTGTATGTATGTTTATAATTGTTATATCTTCTTCTTGGGTTGATCCCTTGATCACTATGTAGTGTCCTTCCTTGTCTCTTGTAACATTCTTTATTTTAAAGTCTATTTTATCTCATACGAGTATTGCTACTCCAGCTTTCTTTTGATTTCCATTTACATGGAATATCTTTTTCTATCCCCTCACTTTCAGTCTGTATGTGTCCCTAGGTCTGAAGTGGGTCTCTTGTAGACAGCATATATATGGGTCTTGTTTTTGTGTCTATTCAGCAAGCCTGTGTCTTTTGGTTGGAGCATGTAATCCATTCACATTTAAGGTAATTATCGATATGTATGTTTCTATGACCATTTTCTGAATTGTTTTGGGTTTTGTTTTTGTAGGTCCTTTTCTTCTTTTGTGTTTCTCACTTAGAGAAGTTCCTTTAGCATTTGTTGTAGAGCTGGTTTCATGGTGCTGAATTCTCTTAGCTTTTGCTTGTCTGTAGAGCTTTTGATTTCTCCATCAAATCTGAATGAGATCCTTGCCAGGTAGAGTAATCTTGGTTGTAGGTCCTGCCCTTTCATCACTTTAAGTATATCATGCCACTCTCTTCTGGCTTGTAGAGTTTCTGCTGAGAAGTCAGCTGTTAACCTAATGGGAGTTCCCTTGTATGTTATTTGTCATTTTTCCTTTGCTGCTTTCAATAATTTTTCTTTGTCTTTAATTTTTGCCTATTTGATTGCTATGTGTCTCAGTGTGTTTCTCCCTGGGTTTATCCTGTATGTGACTCGCTGTGCTTCCCGGACTTGGGTGGCTATTTCCTTTCCCATGTTAGGGAAGTTTTCGACTATAATCTCTGCAAATATTTTCTCTGGTCCTTTCTCTCTCTCTTCTCCTTCTGGGACCCCTATAATGTGAATGTTGTTGTGTTTAATGTTGTCCCAGAGGTCTCTTAGGCTGTCTTCATTTCTTTTCATTCTTTTTTCTTTATTCTGTTCCACAGCAGTGAATTCCACCATTCTGTCTTCCAGGTCACTTATCCGTTCTTCTGCCTCAGTTATTCTGATATTGATTCCTTCTAGTGTAGTTTTCATTTCACTTATTGTATTGTTCATCTCTTTTTTTTGTTCTTTAATTCTTCTAGGTCTTTGTGAAACATTTCTTGCATTCTTCTCGATCTTTGCCTCCATTCTTTTTCCGGGGTCCTGGATCATCTTCACTCTCATTATTCTGAATTATTTTTCTGGAAGGTTGCCTATCTCCACTTCATTTAGTTGTTTTTCTGGGGTTTTATCTTGTTTTTTCATCTGATACATAGCCCTCTGCCTTTTCATCTTGTCTGTCTTTCTTTGAATGTGTTTTATGTTCCACAGGTTGCAGGATTGTAGTTCTTCTTGCTTCTGTCGTCTGCCCTCTGGTGGATGAGGCTATCTAAGAGGCTTGTGCAGGTTTCCTGATAGGAGGGAGTGGTGGTGGGTAGGGTTCCTCACTGTATATTTTTAAGTGATGTTCTTAAAGTCAAGCATGTCAATGTGTTTGCTGTAGAAGCATTATGTCTTCCATCTTATGTGGAAGCCCCAGTCTGCTGCTTTTAACACTGAGACACTCACTAAAGGAAACTGGGCTGTCATCATTTGTCCTTTTGTTCTGACCATCTGTACAGCGTTTCCGATAGACAATCAAAATCACAAGTTGGGGTTTTATTTTCTATACTTTTCTTAAAGTGCCAAGGTATCCATATTAGTGTGAAGGCCTAAATAGTGTTCATGCTGGGGTTCATACATTTTGGGGCATGCAAGATTTAACTCCTAGAGGAAGAACTTGTCAGTGATCTATCTGCAGCAATGTCCATCTCAAGGCAAGAGACCAGAAGAGTTCAGGTTTGGGTCAAGGCCAGCAGGCCAGCATGAGATGGGCTGGGCAATTCTGAACATCGTTCATATCATCTTCCTGGGTCTAAGTAAAACCAGTCTGGGAGTGAATATGAAACTGCTGCTTGGGAGAAATGTCTGTAAGATGTTAGCCTTACAAGGAAACTCAGTTTGGGGAGAGTTGTGAGAGAATGTAGTGTATGAGTGGGGAAGAATGTCCCTTTCTGCTTTGGTGAAGAGCACAGTAGGGCCTGGTTACACTGCAAGCTTCAGTGCAGCAGCCCTTGCATCTTCCTGGCAGCCTCCACAGGGGACAGCACAGGCATTGGCTTCCCACTGAGGCACTGGAGGAGAGAGGAGATGAGGAAACTGTACAGATGGAGAGACCTGTACTACACACTCCACTATCATCGAGATGACAGTATAACGTGTGGAGGGAAGGTGGTTTTGGGTGTATAATAATGTCCATCAGAAGTACAAATGGTATTGCGATCTGAGACTCCTTTGTCCTGGGCAATGGGGAAAGGATAGGCAGCAGAAGAGTGAAGACCATGAATGCCCTAGAAGTTGTCAGAACGTGACTGTCCTCACAATGGAACTGACCTCTACTTGTTCAATCTTCTTTAATGGAGCTCCACAAGTTATTTCCTATTTTCCCCTCTTAAATTTACTTTGTAAATAGTTTGAACTATCTATTATTATCATTCCTTCCCACCCCCAGAATAAAGCATACCCATTATCTTAATATACCTTCCAATAACACTGTTCCCAAGTTAGCACATCATCATAGAGATACATCTCTCATGATATATTGGAAGGCAGAAACATTTATGAAATGAATAGAAATTTTATTAAGGCAAATTCAATGCTGATGAAAAATGGAAAAGTACTTTTCAGTGGAAGTGATGGATGTTTAATGCAGAGTGTGTTTCTGACAAAATCACACCTTATATAGGAGTTTTTCCAATGCATATTTTATAAATGCTTACAAAACGTAGCAAGATGTATTGGAAAACGTACATAATGAGTATTCTTTCTATGTGCAAAGTTTCTAGAGAAAAAACTTACTTGGAAGAAAGGGTGAGAACATGTGATGGAGGTAGAATTATGATGATGATAGTTGTCCGCTGGGGTAACCATTCATCTCTGCCACAGGCTTTGAGAGTCAGACTACAGGGGATCATGACTGTCTGTATTGATGTCTGCTTCAGCAGTCTGAGGGCTTTGTCTCTCTGTGTCCTCACTCCTTTGTGACTCACAGTGGATACTTTAATCCATGAATCTAAACATGAGGATGTAAGGAGACCTCATATGGTATCCCAGTTTCATCATGATCTTGAACCAATTATTTCATCTTTCAGAGTGCAACTTTCTATACAGAGTAAATTGGCACGGAGGTACTCAATAATTATTCTGTTTAGCAAATACCTACAAAATCACAGTGGCATATAAAAATAATTATTCATTTTTCAGTCATGGGCCTGTGCATGCCTCTGCTTCAGGGTATGGGTCAAGATCATATTTGTTCCGTGTAAACTTATTCTGGGATCGGCATGAAGGGCAGAAGCTAACAGGGACATATTCTTCATTTGGTAGTGGTCAGAAACTTGGAGGGATGAGCAGATACATTCAATGGCTCTTCAAGTCTCTGCCCCCATTCCATTGGCCAAAGCAAACCACATGAACAAATCTAAAATCAGCAGGAGAGAGAAGCGTTCTCCCTCCATGGAAGTGAATATTTGCTAAATAATAATTTAATCGACCACACTTCCCTTCTTCCCTTTTAAAGCTTTAAAAAATATGTTTCCAGCTTGTTCTAAATCTAGTTCAAAGTCTAACACAAATGTAGCAGGCTCTACATAAAGTAGTGCTTCCTCTTTATTGTTGTAAAATAAAACCTTTATTAAGGAGATTATATTTTACTCACTTCATTTATGATGCCATTCTAGTAATTTAGGTTGACAGTTGCAATTTTTGTTCTATTTAATCTAGGCTAACTGGCCTGGTTACTGACTGAGGATTATACCTGTGCCACCCCATATGGTAGCCACAAGTTCCATGTAGGTATTTAAATTTGGATGAAATTCAAAAATTTAGTTCCTCATTCACACTAGCTACATTTCAAGTGCTCAATAACTACATGTGGCTAGTAACTACCATGTAGGGTAGCACAGAAATAGGACATTTTCATCATCACAGAGAGTTCTATTGGACAGCATTGGGTTAGGTAAAACAATAACCATAATGACTTTCATTTATCTAGCACTAAACATGTGCCAGGCACCTTGCTACATGTGTTGCATGCCTCAAGTTCATCCTGTGACCGTCCTGTGCAATCACTATTCTTATTCTCATTTTTCTAACGAAGAAACTGATGCTTAGTGATGCTAAAAATAGGAGCAAGCTTGCCAATGGGTAGTAACTGGCAGTGTCATGTCTATTTGACTCCAAAGCTCTGTCTCTGAGCCATTAAAATGCTCAGTTTTCTAGTTTCAGGCCATCTCAAGAACAGATACTATGATGTCTAGCTGAGCAATGGCAGGGGCAGGGTGCTTAGTCCCAGGTGCCATCTGGGATGATTAGAGGGCAGATCAGGAACTGGCTGATTGAGTAGCACAGTAGTGGTTTTCAGAACCCATAGCTGGAATGAGGAGATGACTGTGGTTAAAGCTGGTCCAACGGTTCCCTGAAAGATCTGCTGCCTCTTCAGACAAAGCACTTCATGATTCTGCCCGATTCTGCCTCAGTAACTCCTGTTCAGTTAAGTGATCTGTGCTTTTCTCTGAAGAGGGACCTTAGCAGGGGTACCCTTTTGGAGGAGTTAAGTGCATTTGAGGAGAATATGAACATTACGTTTTCCCCAGCCATCTCCTCATTATCCTGGTTATGGTGAGATCTATGAGGCAGCATGGTAATAATGAGTGGCCTGAAGTTGTTGTCTGAAGGACCATTTCTGTGATTTTGTCATTTTGAGAAGATTATATAGGGACAGTATATTCTGGTATGACAAACATGCAAGTTATGGTACTAAAGAAAAATGGATATTAACTGTTCTCTTTTACTACTCTTCCAAGAAGAAAATACCTTTGTTACTCAAACATACAGTAGCAGACTGATAGTTGTTTAATAGAAGTAATGGGCTAAGAGGAAAAAATACTGGAGAAGCCTGGAAATTTAGCTAGATTTACATTGGAAAGAAACAAGTTACTGGCAGAAGGCAATAGAATAGATATCGGAAAATGAAAGGAGAGATTATCCTGAGGCTAGGGCTTGGGGGATTTGTAAAAATGGAAGAAAGAAGTGGGAGAGTACCTGCTGTGAATGAACAAAATTGAGAGAAGAGATGGGGAAAGGGAATTTTAAGAAAAGTATGTTATAAATGGAATACTACTTTGGTGATTTCAGTAGAGCTATAATTAGTTGTTGGTTTTTTTCCCAGCTCTCAGGACTATTCTTTCCTTGAGTGCAAAACTATGCTAAGAATGGGCCATTGAAGCAGTTGAGCTTTATATAAGAAAATTGGCACGTGACATAAATTACAGTTTCAGTAGGAAGAGGTGGGTTAGGAGCTAGAGACTTATATTAACAGAGTTATATTTCTCATTGGAATTTAAGAAAATGAATGTATAACTATAAAACCTGAGCATCGCTGAGATTATTTAGAGTTTAAATCTAGCAACTGCTCAATAGCAGTTAACTTTGTTTTTCTACCCCAGCTGACACTGTTATTGTATATTCTTTTAACCATCACCTTTTTTATCCATTGCTTAGTAAGTATGAATTTCAAGCTGAGTTGCAAGTGCTATAAGCTCTTCCTTCTATTCTCTGTGATTATTACATTATAACCAACAGTGATTTGTAAAATGCAGGTTAATTGACTATTATACTTGAATTGCATCTAGGAAATCTTTGATGTAGGAGAAAAATCTGTATTGTGAGGGAAAAAAGTGTTCCATGGTCAAACATTTGACATTTCTGTATGCTCTTTTCACTCCGTTTATGGTGTACTTTGATGACTAAAGTTTTTTATCTTGATGAAGTCCAGTTTATCCATTTTTTCTTTTGTTGCCTGTGCTTTTGGTGCTTTTTCTTCAAGCTATAATTGTGATGGTTTTTAAAATGATTTGGAGCTCTTTTTTTTCCGATTTATTTATTTATTTATTTATGTTATATATATATTTTTTGGCCGCCTTGGGTCTTTGTTGCTGCCCGCAGGCTTTCGCTAGTCGCAGTGAGCTGGGGCTACTCTTCATTGTGGTGCGTGGGCTTCTCATTGTGGTGGCTTCTCTTGCTGTGGAGCACAGGTTCTAGGCACGCGGGCTTCAGTAATTGTGGCTCGCGGGCCCTAGAGCACAGGCTGAGTAGTTGTGACGAATGGGCTTAGTTGCTCCGCAGCATGTGGGATCTTCCCAGACCAGCGATCGAATCCGTGTCCCCTGCATTGGCAGGCGGATTCTTAACCACTGTGCCACCAGGGAAGTCCTTGGAGATCTTATTTTAATGATTTGGTGTTTTTCTTTGCTGTATTTTGAATTGTCAATTAGGTATTTATATTTTTCTTTAGTTGTGGAGCCTGGATACCTTTCCTTCTCAGAGCATTGTTATTTGGTTTGGTGTTTGGAAGAACTCTTATTTTGGAAATTTTTTTACAGTATCTAAGAAAAAATTAGTTCTAAACATTGCTTAAAGGAATAATTGTTTTTGCCAGCATTGAGACTAATTGAATTAAATATGCATAAGAGTAGAAAACATGGTTTCCCACCCAGGAGGTATAAAGCTACCTTATGATCAAAATTTAATGTGTGGTTATTAGGAATATTTATTCTGTTGTCTATAAAATGCATAGGCTAAGTATATTTGACTGGATTCAGGCTTATATCTGATCTTTTAATTGATCCATGTAACTTAGGTAAAAGATTTACTGTAGAAGTAATGTTAAATTCCAAGAAAATAAACTCTGTGAGCCATTTTCATTGACAGGCAGGTATTTCTTTTGGATGATTTGTCACAATTACTTTGAAAATATTTTCAGAAAACTTACCACAAGGCTTGTGTGAAATTAGGGTCTCCTTTATCACTATTTGTGAAATCCCAAGAAGGAAGACCCTAATTGGTATAAAAATTATTCTGGCAGCATTTTCTGCTCACCTGCTGAGAGCACAAGTGGGATGTCCTGATTAGCACTTTGTGGTCAAGTGTTAATGACTCTGGAAAAGAGCCACTGTGATACTGGAAAGTGTCCAGTCTCTGAAGCTTCTTGATGCTTTCCAGCACGTGAATCCTGCTTAAGAGAAGGCTCCTGACCAAAATAGCACAGAAAGTTGGGTCAATCAGATAACCACCGTCTTTCAGTAAAGGTCAAATTTACATGTGGAGATTTATGGATCCTGCGTCTAAATGAGTACAAGATGTGTAAACCTCCAAAACATTTTTTTCTAGTCTTTCACACCTATTTCCCTCTCATTTTTCCTTTTGGCTTATTTATCACCTCCTCAATTTCTTTGTGATTCATTGTCTGGTTAGGGGGTCAGTGGCTCAGGGAATCCAGACCTAAGGGTGGAAAGTTCTCAGGAAACAGGTAGCTGTGAGTCTGACCTTGGCAGGTAAACCAGAGTGCTGTTTCCCTTTGAGAATTGGGATCAGGACTGACTGTGTGAGAAATCATTTTGATTGACACAAACTGGGAAAACACAGTTACTAGACATTACACAAGATAGAAAGCCCAGAGTCCAGGCACATTGGCAGGAGCTGGAAGACCTACAAGGACTGAAGGAACAAAAAGTTCATGTAGAAATTTAATTCTGCAATATCTCTTTTAACTGCCTTACCTTTTACAATCCCAAGGCTGCCATTTTATGGTTCAGATTCTAATTAGTTCTTGATTATACAACCTGGATAATCTTTTAAATGGTCTCCACCCTTTCCCCCTCTTTTCTCTTGGATTCGTCAGGGCTTTGGGATCAGATTGGTCTTCCCAAAATACCTAGTTGAGCCACCCCACTCCTGTAGAACCTTCAGCAGCTCCCCATAGCTTTCCAGATTAATTATGTTCTTTAGCTTGACTTTAAGGACTTCCATTCTCACACTTCATACTATTTTTATCATCTTATCTCTCCTTATTCTTTTATAATTACTTTAAGTGATACCCAAATGGCTGGTTTCTGAATGTGTCCCGTGCATTCCCTCTTCTGAGTAATTTCCATCATTCTCTCTCCCCCTGTTAAGTCAAAAACCTACTGACTCTTTGTCTTTTTTCAACTGCCATCTCTACTGAAGATAAAGTCCCTTCTCTGACCTTTCTTTGCCTTTCATGAATCAGTACTATTGAGTTCTTTTGTGGTACTTTTTTCATACATCTTTCTTTAAAAAGTGATTGATTTACTTTCTCATATACTCTAATTAAACCAGGACTGTTTTATTTATGACAAATTATAAGCAGAGCTCTTAGGACCTAGGAATCTTCAAAAAATAATTTTAAAGATATACATCAGGAAGGAAGAAATTTAGCCTAGAAAGTATTCAGTTGTGAAAAAACAGTGGTCAGCAAAGAAATTTCTAAACATGTAAGTAATTTAAATAAATATTTACTAAAGAGTAATAATGATGACTAGTTTGGAGGGTTTAAAAAATAAAGTCAAATGAAAATATGTGACATTCAAAGATGTGGAAGATGGAGGCTAAAAATATCAACTTTGTCAATTCAAACATTCGTGTTAAAGATTTAAGGATAACTACTGGAGGCAGGGAAATAAAATGATTACTTCTAACTAGCGAATAGAAGAAAAGGGAGTGAAGAAAATGTGACTGATCTGAAGAAGAAAAGAAAGAACAAAAAAGCACCTTCCTCTCCAATGAAAGAATGTTAAACAGAACACATAAGATAAAATGGTAAAAGTAATAAAAATAAATTAGTAAACTAGATAAAAATACAGAATCCTACTATATTCATTTTATACCTATTGTATTTTATACTTATATCAAAAACAAAATGTCATAAAAAGTTTGAAAAGATATACAAGGCAAACACTAATACAAACACTAGTGCAAAGAAAGTCAGAATAGCCAAATTAGTATCAGTTGGACTAGACATTAGGACTAAAAAGCATTAATAGGAATGAAAAAGGTCACTATATAATGATAAAAGGAACAATTCACCATGAAGATGTAACAATCTTGAACTTTTAAGCCCTGAACAACATATTGCCAAGTTATACAAATTAAAATTGGAAAGAATCACAAAAATAAAATAATTTCATGATGATAACGGGAACTTTTAATAAATCTCATTGATAAATCACCTAGAGAAAAAGAATAATTAAAAATCTTGAACAACAATTATGATTTATTAGTTAAACTCTGAACCCAACGATTAGAAAAGACACTTTGAAAATGTATGTATAAACCATTTACAGAAATTGATCATGTTCAAGTCTCTACAAATATAATTGATATCATATAGACTATAATCTTTGATGAAAATGCAATAAAATTAAAAATTGATAACAAAGGAATACACACATATATCAATGGAATAGAATAGAGTGCCCAGAAATAAACTCACATAAATACTGCGATTTTTGACAGAGGAGCAAAGGCAACACAATGGAACAAAGTTAGTCTTTTCAACAAATGGTGTTAGAACAACTGGACATCCACCTGCAAAAAAATGAATCTAGAAAAGATCTTACACCCTTCACAAAAATTAAAATGGATCATAGAACTAAATGTAAAGTCCAAAACTATAAAACTCTTAGAAGATAACATAGGAGAAAGTCTAGATGACCTTGGGTATGGTGATGACTGTTTAGATACAACACCAAAGACATGATCCGTCAAAGAAATCATTGATAACCTGGACTTTATTAAAATGAAAACTTCAGCTCTGCAAAAGACACTGTCGAAAGGATGAGAAGACAGTCCACAGACTGGGACTAAATATTTGCAAAAGACATACTGGTAGGGCTTCCCTGGTGGCGCAGTGGTTGAGAGTCCACCTGCCGATGCAGGGGACGTGGGTTCGTGCCCCAGTCCGGGAAGATCCCACATGCTGCGGAGCGGCTGGGCCCGTGAGCCATGGCCGCTGAGCCTGTGCGTCTGGAGCCTGTGCTCCACAACGGGAGAGGCCACAGCAGTGAGAGGCCCACGTATCGCAAAAAAAAAAAAAAAAAAAAAAGACATATTGGTAAAGGATTGTTATCTTAAATATCTGAAGAATTCTTAAAATTCAACAGCAACAAAAAACAACTAACAACTGTGTTAAATCATGGGCAAAAGACCTGAACAGATACCTCACCAAGGAAGATAAGCATATGAAAAGATGCTCTGCACTCTATGTTATTAGGGAATTGCAAATTAAAATGGCAATGAGATACCACTATACACCTACTAGCAGCTTTATTTATAATTGTCCAAATGTGGAAGGAACTGAAATTTATTTCAGTAGATGAATGGATAAATAAACTATATTTATGGATATAGTGGGTATCCAGATGATAAAATATTATACAGCACTAAAAAGAAATGAGCTATCAAGACATAAAAAGACATGGAGGAACCTGAAATGTATATTACTAAGTGAAAGAAGCCAATCTGAAAAGGGTATATACTCTATGATTCCAATTACATGATATTCTGGAAAAGGCAAAACTATGGCAACTGTAAAAAGATCAGTGGTTGCCAGGGGTTGGGGGATAGGGAAGAATGAATAAGTGGAGCACAGAGGAATTTTAGGTCCAACTATTCAGTATAACACTATAATGGTGGATACATATCATTATACATTTGTCAAAACACACAGAATGTACACCACCAGTAGTGAACCCTGATGTAAACTGTGGACTTTGGGTGATGATCTGTCAGTGCAGGTTCATTGATTATAAGAAATGTAACACTCGGGTGTGAGGTGTTAATAGTGGGGGAGGCTGTGAGTGTGTGTGGGGTCAGGGTATGTGGAACTCTCTGTATTTTCTGATGAATATTGCTGTGAACCTAAAATTGCTATAAAAATTAAAGCCTTTAAAAAAACTGATAACAGAAAGGTAGTTAAAGAAATTCCACCCTCGGGGCTTCCCTGGTGGTGCAGTGGTTGAGAGTCCGCCTGCCGATGCAGGGGACACCGGTTCGTGCCCCGGTGCGGGAAGATCCCACATGCCGCGGAGCGGCTAGGCCCATGAGCCATGGCCACTGATCCTGTGCGTCCGGAGCCTGTGCTCCGCAACGGGAGAGACCACAACAGTGAGAGGCACACGTACCGCAAAAAAAAAAAAAAAAAAAAAAAGAGAAATTCCACACTCTATATTTGGAAGCTATTTATGGACTTAAATCTGATTATGAAAATAAAATATAAAATTACTTTAAAAAGATTAATATTACATTATTTTTAAATTATATATAATAATTAGAGAAAACATCAGAAATATTAAGATTGAGAAACAGGTGTAATACAGTGCAAATAAGGGAAAGGGTAAAAGTGTTCTAAAATCCTTATTTTAAGTAGAAAGACTGAAAATGTGCTGTACCATGCTTGATTGAAATGATTTGAAAAATACAGATTAAATGAAGGTTTTGAAAAACTAGAAGAAACTGGATTTAGATAGGATCAATTAATATTATAAAAATGTAAGTTCTCCCTAAATCAATCTATGAACAGTGCAATTCCAAATTATCAACAGTTTTTTCTGAAATGTGAAGTGACTCTAAAGATTTTTTGTAAGAAGGTACGTGTCAGAATGAAAAGGAAGTTTTAAAACTGAGTAAATCTCAGTACCATGCCAAATATTAAAATGTGTTATGATAATGTGATTCTGAGATACTCTGAAGGTAAATTTTAAAAATATGAAAATATATGTGATGAAGATGGCATTTCAAATCAATGAGATAAAGATGGATTATTTAGAAAAAAAGAGTGTTGGGAAAATTGTGTAGTTATTTGGAAAATAATGAACCTGGATTCACTGATATAAATTCTAGATAAACCACAGAATTAGACATATACTTACAAATAAAAAACTAACCAACCAAATAAACTATAAAAGCAATAGTAAGAAACATGAGTTTCTATTTATTTAAAAAATATATTTGGGTAGATGTCTTCCTAATTGTGAACTGACATGAAATTCAACACCCATAAAGGAAATTTGGATAATGATGGCCAGTAATAAGAGCGATCAATATTTATTGAGCATTTTCAAGTGCTAGGCAATGTTTTTGGCTCTTTACATTTTCTTTTACTTCTTTAATACCCTTAACCCAATGAGGTATATAGATTTTATTACTATAACTCTTTTATATGTTTGAAAACTAAGGCAGAGGGAAGTTAAGTAACAGTAAGTAAATGGTGAAGCTGGAATTCTGAACCCAGTCAGGTTGATTTCATACCCTGAGTTCACTCTATGGCACTATACCACACAACACTGCCTCATATAACACAAAAAATGTGCACAGCAAAATTCAGTATAAAATCAAAAGGAAAATGACAAACAGGAAATTGTGAGCAACACCTAAAGACAGTCAGAAACCAATATGCCTTACACACAATGAACACTTAAAAATAAGAAAAAGACACACCACTTAATAGACAAATGGATACATTTCATGATGACATAATTTACACATTGGACTTCCCTGGTGGTGCAGTGGATAAGACTCCATGCTCCCAGTGTGGGGGGCCTGGGTTTGATCCCTGGTCAGGGAACTAGATCCCACATGCATGCCACAATTAAGGAGCCCTGGAGCTGTAACTAAGGAGCCTGCCTGCCGCAACTAAGACCCCGTGCAACCAAATAAATAAATAAAGATTTTTAAGAAAAAGAGATAATTTACACAATAAGGAATACAAATAAATAATAAACATATAAAAGCTCTTCATTCCCACTAATAACTAAATTAATACAAATTAAACAGATAGCTTTTTCAACTATCATATTGTTAATAATTAAAATACCGATAATACCAATGCATCAAAAGTATGGAGAAACAATTTCTCTTTGGCACATTATTAGTTGGTGGCAACTTACATTGGTACATGTTTTAAAGTGGCAGTTCAGCTATATTTATTAAAATAAAACATTTACAAAAGTAGTTTTACATCTGGAAATTTTATTTTATAGAAATATCCCACATATATGCAAAAGTATATATGTACAAGATTATTCACTACACTATTATTTATAATAGCAAAAAACTTGAAACCATCTAAACATTTATCAATAAAGAATTAAGTAAATTCAAGATAAGCCAAATAATTAATAGTAATAATTTTCAGAGGGAGAATTGAAGGAATTCTCCTTTTTTTCTTTTTATGTATTTTTATTTTAATGTTTTGCAATATTAAAGTAGTACTTTTGCAATAAGAAAAAATAAGATATTTTTTAAAAGTTATTTTTAGGGACGTCCCTGGTGGCACAGTGGTTAAGAATCTGCCTGCCAATGCAGGGGACACAGGTTTGATCCCTGGTCTGGGAAAATCCCACATGCTGCGGAGCAGCTAAGCCCGTGTGCCACAACTACTGAGCTCTCGTGCCACAACTACTGAAGCCCACGTGCCTAGAGCCCGTGCTCTGCAACAAGAGAAGCCACCACAATGAGAAGCCCGTGCACCACAAGGAAGAGTAGTCCCTGCTCTGCGCAACTAGAGAAAGTCCGTGCAGAAACGAAGACCCAACGCAGCCATAAATAAATGAATGAATGAATGTTATTTTTAGAAAAACCCTACAATTATTAAAACAAATTAGTGATACTAAATAAACACTCACAAGTGGATTTAAGCCCTACATTAAAAAGATTAAATTATGGTGATGAAGAATAGTTTTAGGAATCCAAGGATGGTTTAATATTAGAAAATTTATTTGTAGAGAGGAGAGACAAGATGGCGGAAGAGTAAGACGCGGAGATTACCTTCCTCCCCACAGATACACCAGAAATACATCTACACGTGGAACAACTCCTGCAGAAAACCTACTGAACGCTGGCAGAAGACCTCAGACCTCCCAAAAGGCAAGAAACTCCACGCTTACCTGGGTAGGGCAAACAAAAAAACCCTAAAAACAGAGACAGAGGCTAGGGACGGGACCGGCACCAGTGGGAAGGAGCTGTGAAGCAGGAAAGGTTTCCACACACTGAAAAGCCCCTTCGCGGGCGGAGACTACGGGTGGCGGAGGGGAAAAGCTTCGGAGTCGCGGAGGAGAGCACAGCCGCAAGGGCGCGGAGGGCAAAGCGGAGAGATTCCCGCACGGAGGATCGGCGCTGACCGGCACTCACCAGCCCGAGAGGCTTGTCTGCTCCCCCGCCGGGGCGGGCGGGCGGGGCTGGGAGCTGAGGCTCGGGCTTCGGTCAGAGCGCAGGGAGAGGACTGGGGTTGGCGGCGTGAACACAGCCTGCAGGGGGCTAGTGCACCACGGCTAGCCGGCAGGGAATCTGGGAAAAAGTCTGGACCTGCCGAAGAGGCAAGAGACTTTTTCTTCCCTCTTTGTTTCCTGGTGCGCGAGGAGAGGGGATTGGGAGCGCTGCTTAAAGGAGCTCCAGAGACGGGCGCAAGCCGTGGCTGCCAGCGCGGACCCCAGAGACGGGCCTGAGACGCTAAGGCTGCTGCTGCTGCCACCAGGAAGCCTGTGTGCAAGCACAGGTCACTCTGCACACCTCCCCTCCCGGAGCCTGTGCAGCCCGCCAACGCCAGGGTCCCGTGATCCAGGGATGGCTTCCCCGGGAGAACGCACAGCGCGCCTCGGGCTGGTGCAACGCCCTGGTGGCCTCTGC